>CABFOW010000002.1:828973-870607 GCA_902141385.1 Timema californicum | reverse complement strand
GAATTTAGTCATGACGTCCTAAACGTCATGAACATTAGTTTTTTATATTGGGGGCTACTACCAGGATGTCTGTTTACTTTAAAAACAAGTTTAGGACTTTATGTAAATGTTGTTGAAAACTGTGAACTAGCTGGGTATTGGCTTAGTGGCGCTACCCAAGGAAATTGCCTTAGATTCATTGTGGAGTCCGCGCTAATTATTCTATTTTTATATTAGCCTATGATTAGGTGTTGATTTAGCATAGATATTTATAGTTATCAATGTACTATATTATGCTGGCAGTACCATAGGGGAATAAGACCAGCAGTAGTACTTTTGTGACACCTGTTTCATAGCCTCCAATCAGCTGGAGATATCAGCTGTGGATTCATCATGTTTTATGGACACCTATTAATAACAAAATCTACCAAGTGAGACTGTGTAAATGTTACATTCTTTATTCACTCTTTGCTATTTGTTCAATCTTGTGAAACCTGTATTTATGACAATTTATCTTCTGTTTACTATAATAAATACATGTGTTAAAATGACTCTGAGTTTCTATATATGTATTATATGAACCCAGTAGGGAATATAGGTTCAGATTCACACTGTCTTATGTTTGAGTTTCACCAACGAAGAAGATAAATTATAGATAATATGTTGTTCAACACCCTAACTCAGCCAGTAGCTCTTTTTAACACTGAACTAAGGCCCCCGGGCTCTATTCTTGAAACGGCTGGAAAATTTATTCTTGGAGAAATTTATGGTTACACTTTCATAATGATATGTCACCGTATGGAGGACTAGAGGTCTTGTCTGTTCAAAAGCTATGTTAATTTGTAAATTGTGCGTGGATATAATCATCTGAGTCTAAAACTTGATTGATAAGCTCACCTAAATTTGAGAGCATAATTGGCTGGAGTGGTGCAGCAATTCACACGCTATTAGAAATTCCGATTGACTCATAATTATTTGCAACACAAACTTAAAACAATTGGTCATTTATATATTTTATTTTCTAGTGGATAAACATATAGTTTAAATTATTGACAATATGGATGTTTTATAACATTAACAACAATAACATTAATACCCGCCTCGGTGGCATAGTTGGCTAACGCGCTTGTCGTGTAGAGCTCGACTGCTGAGGACGGGGAGATCGAGGTTCGAATCTCGGTCGGGTGAACTGGGGGTGGCTTTTCCTGAATGGTTTTCCCTCTCCCTCCACGCAAATGCGGGTTCACTTCCTCTAATTCAACCTTCCCAATTCCTAATCCATTAGAGTAATTAGTACTTAAAGCGTATAACCCGAACGGGTAGTAATACGTGGTGCTAAATATTATTATTATCTAACATTAATGTGTTACGTAATGAAATAAATCAACACACAACGAGAACGACACGCACACACGCACACATGCACACACGCGCACACACACACACACACACTTTCCATTTGAATAGTTTTAAAAATAATTTTACAAACAGTAAGTAGATGCAACTGTCTGCTTGCATTTAGCTTTATATGCTCATGTGAGCATTGAGTTGGCTGGTTTTGAAATTTAATTCCTCCATCCCCGCAGATTTTATATATAGAAGCGTGGCAAAAACTCAGGTTGTCTCTCAGAACAACCTACGTGGTTCGTTCTGGTGTCTGGTGATTGGTTCAGAGTTCGTCACATGATCAAATTTAAGTTTTGGTCTTGTTTTTAGGTGAATGGGTAAATCCACAAACTCAATTAGCACACGCATTTTTAAACCGTCACAAATGGGATGCTAGGTGTGACACACTTTTGTTGAAAGCCATTACACGTACACATTCGAAACTCCACCTGAGTGGTAAGTTTACCCGCTTCGGTGGATATATGGTCTAAGGCTTCACTGTCGAATTATACTGAACTGCTGGTGGGGGGGACATCGGGGCTTGAACCCCGGTCAGGTGCACTGAAGGTGGTTTTTACTAAATGGTTTTCCATTCTCTCTCGCTCTACACAAATGTGGGTACACTTCTCCTGAATTTAACCTTCCTCACCCATAATAAATTAGCTTAATTCATTAGATAGGATCCCACTTTGGTGGCCGCATGTCTTAACGCCACTCTTGCAGTAGACTAGACTGCCACAGACGGGGAGATCGAGGTTCGAATCACGGTCGGGTCTAATGAAGTATTTTCCCAAAATATTTTTCCCCTCTACCTCCACGCTAATGCGGGTACATTTCTTCTAAATAAAACCATCCTAATCCCTGAACAATTAGCGTAATTGGTACATAATCGTATAACCCGAACGGGTTGTAAGACGTGAGTGTATAGCCCGAACGGGTAGTAAGACGTGGTATTAAATAAATAAATAAAAAAAGTTAGATATGGTTCTAAAAAAAGTCTGTTTAAAAGTTATAATAGTGTGAAGATCAGTAAAGTGCAATTATATATGTTTGGGCTTCAAACATTATCTGGTTTCTAACCAAACTCGTTCTGCGCGTCTGTGTAATTTGCTTCATTCAGGGTGAAGCGGGCCATCGCAGACGTGTGCCACGTGGGGCATTATGGAAACCAAATGTAGCGTGTTGACCGCTCCAACCGCCGGCACGCCAGTGTTTCTCACGCCCGTCTAAATTGAAGCATTACTGTAAATATAGCTGTCACATTTTGACGTGATGATTGCGGTGTCTTAGACGCTAGTTTAGATTCATATTTAAAGCTGGTGACCTGGCGGTCTAGGGGTAAGGTGTCAGACTTTTGTGCTGGCGGCCGGGGCTCAATCCTCGGTCCCGGCACAGATTTATCTGATTACCAAACCCTTCCTTCACCTCTGACAAGACATCTTGTGAATGTGGGTAATGCCAGGCCTCCACCGTGGTTCGGATTCCACGTTAAACTGTAGGTCCTCCATTTCATCTCACAATCACCCTACCATTACACATTAGCGTAAGTGCGTATAACCCGAACGGGTAGTAAGACGCAGTGCTAATAATAATAATAATATTTAAAGCTCTAATCAAATACCCTTACCTTATATTAAAAAAAATTATAACATTTAAAATTCATTTTATTTTAAATAAAGAATTGAGGTACTATGATTTATATTTTACCTCTTTTTGAACCATATATTATTTGCATTTGAGGCCATTTAGAATACACCATGAGCAAGCCGTCCTTGAAACCTAAGCTTCCTATAGAAAATAAAATCACAAGGAAGTGGAAACATTTCGTAACCCGAGAATGCAAGCGTTCTATCTCCAAAAGTGCTTAAATTGATATATTTAGTGTAACCGTGTATTTAGAATGTATATGGCTCACCTGCGGGGAAGTTGAGACTACTGCATAGTGACTTAAAGAGGATACAATCTCTAGTTGTCATCTAGTAGCATTGGATGTATACACAAGGTCGAGTTTCAACGCTCTTTTACACAAAAGTGGAAAATTGGACATAGAACACTTGCATTCTCAGGTGACGATGTTTCAGTGTAAAAGTAAAAAAGGACAGTAGCTTTATCACTCACGTACTTTTTCTTTTAAGCACCGCGTCTTGATACCTGTACGGGCAATATGCATATTAGGTATTAATTACGCTAATGAGATAGGGACGAGAAGGTTGAATTTAGAGGAAGTATACCAGTATTTGTGTGAAAAGAGAATGGGAAACTATTTAGGAAAAAATCACCCTCGGTGGTACACCTGACTGGGATTCGAACCCCGATCTCACTGTAATCGGCAGTATAGTTTATTGTGAGAGTGTCGCCTTAGACCATAAAGCCACTGAAGCAAGTTTGGTTGGAATTAGTTTTTAGATACATTTTGGATCTTCATTTCACCAATCTCCACTTAAAAATTTCGAATGTGTAGGAATTATTGGTGTATTTGGAGTAGCCCCACTACATTCCTGGCAATCTTCTAATTTTATGTCTCCTAAAATTATACTGATTTGGGTACGTGAGCAACAAAAATACAGACAGCTTTTCATTTTTATAAGTATGTGTGATTTAAGCTTTCCATAACTCTTGGTTTTGGGTTATGGCACATAGGCCCTACACACATATTCACAAACACATAAATGCAAATAAACAAATACACATAATATATTATTTACATGATGAGGGACTATTGGATCCCATTGCCAGGCTTCCCATAGTTCATGGGTTAGAGCTCTGGACAGGCTAAAAAGTAGTGTTCTATAGCCACACTTTAATTTTTCAAGATGGCTGCAGTGTTTAATATAGGTATATCTAGAAACATATAAAAGTAGGTATAATTAAATACAATAATCATTAGCTGAGAAAAAGGCCAAAAGGAATAGTTTGGTATCAGCTATCTTGAAACAAAATGGCGGACGCAATTTATAACTAGCCCTATATGCTAAACAAACGTCCAAGTTATATCCATGTGAAATTTCACCAGAACAATTAGTACAGGGGTTGGAACGTGATTGAGCAAAACACAAACAAACAAAAGTATACATTTTCAGATAATTCTTTGGGTAAAAGTAAAAAAAATGTCACATAAGCTAGTTTTCCTAATTAATAATAATAATAATAATAATAATAATTCAAAGTTTAAAATTGCCATGGTCCTTCGTTTGGCATCCTCCCGCACTAGCAATCACGCAGTTTAATACTTCCGGCTCACAATATGTGTAGTATGAAAAACTAAGGTATCCCAAAGAAAGTGGTTAGTACCAAGTTTTGAGCTTTTTTGTTTCTGGATTCTTTAGCTACCAAAAATGTTAGTCTAAATATCTAATAATATATAATATCTAGACTCACTATGGATATAAAAAAAAGAGAGGCTAGGGCGCACACACACTAAATATTTCCCTAGATACTTATTTAAAGTTTAAGATAGATTTGTGAATTGAGTTTAAGGATGCACTTACTTAAATTCGTTTACACCTAACCATACGTGAGAAAGGTGGAAACAAACAAAACAAAATATTACAATAATAATACATGTATTTAAATCTATTTCTTAACATTTTAATAGTTGGCCATATACTTTTGCTTACTGTATATAATTTTAATTAATATTTACTGCCTTTTAATTTGATAATTATTAATCTATTTTATATAATTCATCCACATCTGTGTGAAGAAAGGATTACATTTCCTCAGTTAAAATAAATGAGATAAAAACCACCTTCTATAAATCTAACCAGGGATAAAATTCTGCTATAATTAAGAGCAACCAAGAACAATACGAGTCTTAAGGTAAGGGGATAGCGAGAGTGAGTTTAGGGCATTATATTTGAAGGTTTTATAGCCTAAACATTTTTTGGCCAAAACAAATCAAATATTTCTTCAATAGAAACATAGAATTTAGTTTTATGGACATGCTAATATCAACATCTGTTCTTGAATATATGTCAAGGGTGTTCTGGAATGTTGCAACTTTTTCTCTTTATTTAAAAAGTTTGTCGCCAAATTCCACAATGCTCATGATAGATATTCAAGAACTGTTGAGATTAGCATGTGCAAAATCTAAAATATATGTTTCTATAGAAAATAATTTGATTTATTTTGTCCAAAAAGGTTTATGCAATAAAAACTTCAAAAATACTGCCCTAAACTCGTGGTCACTAGCACCCCACCTTAAGCCTTATACCACTTGACCTTAAGTCTTAAGCCTTATACCACTTGACCTTGAGTCTTAAGCCTTAAACCACTGTGTATGTGTGACATTAAAATGATTGATGATAAAAAAAATACAGTTCATTATCTGAATAATGTAAAGAGTTTAAGAACCAAATTATACTTTGTTCCATTAATAATTCAAAGGTGGTGTGGATCGATGACCCAGAATTTGTTTCAAAATTGTTCTAATGGATTACTCGCTGCGATCAAAAAGTGACAAGCTTAGCCAGAAACATTCTAGTAAATTACTTTAATTGACCAAAATTAATAGAGTACCATCGTTTGAACATGTTCTGGACATTTGATACATAAAACAATTTGACGTTAGCGTTTCTTGTAAGTAGACAGAATGAAAACATTTTATTCCTTTTACTTCTCGAACAAACTATATATTTCATATTTGGGTTAGTGAGGGAAGAATGAGTAAAATATAATTTAGAAGAAATGTATAAGCATGTATCGGTAAGGGGAGTGATGCACCATTTAAGTAAGAAACACGCCCCAATACACCCAGTTCAAACCTCGACCGGTTAACCAGGCCAGACAATACTGACGCCTCTGTCCATGTGCCCAGTGGTGCGGTTATTTCATATTATTTCTCCATTAGATTCTACAACCTATGGGATGGGAAAGGGGGCGTGAGGAAATTTCAAGGCTGGCTTGAAAATTATTCATTGGTAGAAGGTAGAAATATTGTCATCCAAAAAAGTAAAATGATTTTTGTACACTAAGTGACATTTTTATATGTGTATATAAATACTACAATAACCTATTTGTGAAATAGTCTATTACACATATCTGTTAGTTTGTGTCGAATGGTGCCTTAACTCCCATAATGCGGTATTTATCAAGGAAAGGGCAGTTCTAAGACTTCAAAACCACTAAAACCATTCTCAATTAGCTTGTGACACAAATAAAAGAATAACTTATTATTATTATTATTATTATTATTATTATTATTATTATTAGAACCACGTCTTACTAACCGTTCGGGTTATACGCACTTACTCTAATGTGTAATGGTAGGGTGATTGTGAGATGAAATGGAGGACCTACAGTTTAACGTGGGATCCGAACCATGGTGGAGGCCTGGTATTCCCCACATTCACAAGATGTCTTGTCAGAGGTGAAGGAAGGGTTTGGTAATCAGATAAATCTGTGTCGGGACCTAGGATTGAACCCCGGCCGCCAGCACAGAAGTCTGACACCTTATCCCTAGACCGCCAGGTCACCAAGAATAACTTAAAGTTGGCTTGAGGAAAGTCAGATAATATAGGCTTATGTTTACAAAAATCTACTTTGATCTCAGAACTTCAACAGTTCGAGGGAAATATTATTGAAAATAAACATTTTTCTCCAGGCGTGATTAAAAAAAAAATTAAAATTAAAAGATTTAAAGTTGTAAATACTTGTTAATCCCTTTCACCCCCATTTTTTCACTAGCCATATTTTGAAATAACACAATACTTCTTAAATAATGTGCTATTTTTAGATCTATGTAATACGACCCAGTGTTCCGGTAGGCAGTGCCCTTAAAATGTGTCTTAAGTAGACAGAGCCTTTTTTGCACCTAATCTTACTACCTGTTCAGGCTATACACTTGTGTACTAGTTACAATAATAAATTAGGAATGAGGAAGGTTGAATTTCGAGGAATGGTAGCAGCATTTGCGTGGAGGAAGAGTAGAAAACCATTTAACAAACCACCTCCGGTACACCCGACCAGGATTCGAGCCCCAATCTCCCTGTCATTAGCAATATATTCTATTACAAGAGTGACGCATTACACCATGCGGCCACCGAAGCAGGTGATTAAGTCTTGGATGAAGAAATTTTAGTTAAGATATCTTCCCCTTCACCCCAAAATATACATTAATTTTCTTACGATTTGGCATTTGGAGCAAGATCCTTTAAATAAAGTACAAACCTATTTTAAAAACATTAATTACGATTTACAATATTATGTTATTTTAAAGGTATTGATGCTATCTATCTTAAAGAGACAGCTTAGTATTACTTAACTTGACATGAAAGTAGATTTAGTAACTTTTTTTTAGCTTTGATATACGTATATTCGTAAACTATTTGGGGTATAGAAGAAAAACAAGCCATCAGCGTCATACTACCGTTTACTTGCACGTACCTATCTTTGTGAAACAAGTGCTTCAACTTTATTGAAAGTAAAAACAAAGCAATCGACTAAATTATGACTAAATTGTCTGCATTCTACACTTTCACTAATCAGATATTGGATTTCTCAATTGTATTAATCTCAACTTGTGAATGTGGGGAATGCCAGGCCTCCACCGTGGTTCGGATTCCACGTTAAACTGTAGGTCCTCCATTTACACATTAGCGTAAGTGCGTATAACCCGAACGGTTAGTAAGACGCGGTGCTAATAATAATAATAATAATAATAATAATCATAATAATAATAAGATTTCTCAATTCCAGGGAAAATGCATCATCAACCTTCACATTAACAATAAATACTTTAATTTAAATTTTAAATGAAATAATATCACGCTGTGTTTATTTTGATTTGCGATAAAATATTTTATCTTTTTTTTTTGTTATAAATGCCATTAAATTTGTGTGAATATTAAATATTGATAAACTTTATTGAATATTTTTAATCCCAATTTGAAATAATAAAACTTTTGTGTGTGTATATACAATTTTAACTTAATTTTTAACTGTTTTAAAAGGTTTATATAAAATGTCTTAAGGGGGCATAAGCATAAAAAGCTCATAGGAATGTCCATATAATTAGACTTAATTTTAGCACTATACATTAATTTCTTTATCCTAACAGTGGTGCGCAAAAAGTATAAAATAGCAAGTTTGAACTCTTATTACCCTTTAACAATAATAATTCGAAATAAGTGAATCACTATTTATAGGTTATAATCATACACAGGGCTGTTTTAAGGAAATGTGAGGCCCGGGCAAAAAAATCTTGAGGCTCCTTTTGTACGGCATTTTTTTTTTTAGTTTAGCACCAAACCGTTATAATATATTAATACTTAATTATGTTACTTAATAATATCTCATGTTTTGTGGAAAATTTTTAAACCCATTAAATAACCGTACTGTATTGAGTTAACAAAAAAATAACTACCCCTTTTTAGTTGCATTCCATTTAAACAAATAGATACAAAATAAATAAAACGAGTTACAGTTTACACAGCAGGCAAACAAAACAATATAATAGCAATCAACTCACTTTAAAAAAAACCCATTTATTTCTCGCCTTGTTAGCAGCAAACGTCCATAAAACAAAATGTTGTTCATAAGGTCATGTTCTGGAGAAATCACCGTCAGCGAATTCAATCTTCCTTGTATCACGGTAGACCGAAATTGGTTCTTTACAAAATATAATTTATAAAATGAGATTTCACCTTCACAGTTTAAAATTGTTAATGTTAAATACAAGCACAGGAATCCTTAACGGGTTCCAATTGCTGAGCGAAAATGTATTGTTTTTATTATTAGTTATCTAAAACCTACACCACTATTTGATGCAAAATTTAAAATAATCACTGTAATTGAATTTAATAGTTTTCGGGAGAAATTTGGTCCCTTGGAATACGAGGTCCGTGGTAGTTTCCCCCTTTGACCGCACCTACCCTCCCATCCCCCAGACGTAAACCTGATTATACACTTGTTAAAATTGTGTAGTAGTAAAATTTTTAGTGTTGAATAACCTTAAACCCTTCATAGAGTGATACAGTTTCAGAATGTGTATGTGTATACAAATAAGATTACATTAAGCTGCGATCTTAATAAAATAATGTTTGTAAAAGTGACTTTAAAGTTGGAAATTTGCACTGGAATAACTGGAATGTTAGGGAATTCTAAAATATAGTTTGGCTGGACACCCTGAAATATTATAAAATATTAGTCCAAAACGAACGCCTTACGAATTTATAAACAATGTATTTTCATTATTATCCTCCAAAAAATTTCTCATTCTTTTTGAAACTTGCTCTGACTGATTTTATTCAAATCATAAAATAACCCGTCGGTAGATCATATAAACATTTTTAGGTCCCCCCCCCCCCTCTAACGTTTTGTTAGTTCGATTGTCCTTCCAATGATTAAATTGCAACCACCACCGAGTTCTGATTACTGGCGTTTTTATCCTCCGCAATATCCGAGAGTCTCGCTGACAATCGAGCGCGGACGTTAGAAGGGGTGTGATTTACAAGGGACGAGGTAGAGATATATGGACAATAGAAGGGTTAACGCTGGATTATTACTATGCCTCTTTCACCCCCCAATCTCCCCCTCCCCCACTGTAACTCTGTGGTTCTGATCGAATACAAGCGCAAAGGAAAATAAAACAGAACGAACTGGACGTGTATGTTTATCTCAAACTAATACCTAATACACACGGCCGAGTTTTTTGTACTTGATTCGATAGGGAAAGCTATGATGAAAAAATCATGGCACCTATTGTCGAACCAATAGTGTGTGGGAAGTGGGGGTGAAAAATTCGTCATCATCCTCACACCCTTCCTTATCCCAATATCTCCAGTAGTAAAATCTTTAAAAATACTAAATATTATTATAATATAGACCGTTAAAAATGTGTCAAATTATTAGGCTAAATTTTAAAACCAAGCTTATAGCTTTTATTATTATTATTATTATTACCGAGTTCTACTACCAGTTAAGCATACGGGTGTTCGGAAAATCATAGCCCAAACTGCACATATACCATGTTTGAACCAAAATTAATACAGCATCCCTCTACACTTACATCCGGAAAACTATGCTAATAACGTTAAATTGTGTCCAAAGTTTCGGCGTACATCGCTGGGATAGCAAAGCTGTTCAAACATGCGAGTACAACATGTTGTATAGGAGTTAGGCGCACGGCACGGCACACCTTGACATCTTGGAGCGCGGCAGCAGAACATACAAAAATTAATAGTAAACAACACACTAGTCCATCTAGAAATGGGAATACGTTATTAGGGTCGTCATTACCGGTCCTACATCACAGCTTGGCTATCCCGGCGCTATACGCTGAAACTTTGAACACAATTTAATGTTATTAGCATAGGTTCCCGGATGTAAGTGTATTGGTATGTTGTATTTACTTTTGGTTCAAACAACCTTCATGTGAAGTTTTGGCTATAAGTTTCCAAACATCTTGTATATTACTTTATTGGGGTAGGGATAAGTAAGGAAGCACTTTAGAAATAATGTATCCACTTTTTCGTGGAAGGAACGTGGGAAAACAACCTTCAGTAGATCCAAATGGGATTTTAATTCCAATCTTATTGTCATCAGTAGACCAGTCTAACACGATAGTAATGCCTTAGGCCATTCGGCCGCTGAAGCAGATAGTTTGTTTTATTTAAAAGCTGTACTGATGTATAGATTAAAACTGTCCCTAATATTTCATATGGGGGTAAAAAGTACAAAAAATAATAACTCCGATACATCTAAACCATCTCCCCTTTTGGCCCTGATGTCAACCATCACAAAATAACCAGCAGAGTAGCTACTGCAAAATTTATTACGTGTATTCACATTGCCATTCTTTTACTTCTTGTTTTGAGGATAGTTATTGCTATCAAAAATTATTTTTCCTGAAAATATAGGTATGTATAAAATAAAAATTTAAAGTACATTTTGAAAAAATCTGGTTTAGTTCGTTAATTATGAATATATATGTATAAAACAAACTTAATTAAAAACTCTTTCCTAGAACCATATTTCAAAATCAAATAATAATGGTTTATTTTGTTTTCTTTTTCTTTGGAACTTAAAGAAATCAAGATATTGATGCAAGAATTCTCGTATCACTCTCACTAGTAGACTAAATTTCGAAATTAATATAATCTGGTTTGCCTCTAATGAAAAGGTTGGGGTACGAAACCTAAGTGTACTGAGGAAGGTTCTTCCTAAATGGTTTCTTTCCGCTTCACCTCTACTCAAATATGGGAACATTAAACATATTATCAACTTTAGCCTTTTCTGACAGTCTAAGGGTTGGCTGTACAAACAATAATCAGTGGCTTAGTCAGAGAGCAGATGTATGTTGATCTCCAATCAGTGTCTCAAACCTCATTTTCAATTGTACCATTAAAACCATTAGAACGTGGTTGTCGATCAATTCTCTGGTCAAGCAAACCAACCAATTCTCTCTTATCAACTGATTGATTCTCCAACCATGTTATTATTATTAGCACCGCGTCTTACTACCCGTTCTGGGTTATACACACTTACGCTAATGTGTAATGGTAGGGTGATTGTGAGATGAAATGGAGGACCTACAGTTGAACGTGGAATCCAAACCACGGTGGAGGCCTGGCATTCCACACATGTACAAGCTGTGATATTTATAATTTTGATGAGAGACATAGCCAACCAGCTTTAATTACGGAATTAGCTTTTGAATATTTATTTAAGTGATTAATAAATGTAAAATTTGTGTTTAATATATTTGTTTTGAGGACGACTCATTTTTAAAGAAAGTAGTGCCAATTATGGCGTTTTCAGATGAAGTTTTTCAACTATACAATGGAGTTATAGAGAATGGTTGAGATCCAAAGCAGCCACAAGAAAGAAATTAGCTTTTCTTTAATCATAGAGAAATAGCATTTGAGATTAGTCTTAGAGTGATTATATTTTTATTGTGTATATGGATTGATACCACTAAACATTGTTTGAATCATTTTTCTTAAGGAACGTGCCCGACATTTATTGGAATTAATATATAAATACTAGGCAGCCTAGGCTACGATATAAATAAAGTTTATACATCATATTCAATCTTGTATATACATTTAGGTCATTTCATAATCAAAATGTTCAAATACACTACTTTTTACAGTGTTGTCATGTTTGTTTGATCTTCATCTAGGATCAACCTGATTAGAATTGGTAATCAATTGATTGAAGAATCAATATGCTGACTATACAACCAACACTAAATATGATTAAAATCAAAAATAAGTGTTGCCTCTTTGACAAGTTAAATCGATCTAAATCTCTTTGCCCTAACGCATTTTTCAGGCTAATGAGTGTGAAGCTCTTTTATTTAGTAGGTTTGTAATTGATATTAATAATGACAACATTTTCGTGGACAAAGCATACCAATAGACGTGACATTACTATCCATGGCTACGAGTCTCTAGGGTTAATAAAGTAGTTTCTTGGAAAATCTCCAGAGAGTAATGTGTTACTCATACTTAACACTATATACACAAGCTCTACTTTTTTTTTTAACTTTCTCCCGATACATTTGAGAGAAAGTAATGTGATCGTAAAACAAACTCAAGATTTTGATAAATGTCAACGTTTCATGACCCCCTGAAACAAATAAAAATATCTGTTTTTGCAATGCCGTTTATTTGTCCGTCTGTCTGTAACTCGAGCTAAAGCCAAAACTATTTTACCGATTGGATTAAAACTTGTTAATCTGCAGTTTTAATAAGGCCACCCCAAGAATTCTTTTCGAATTAGACATCTAACACTAAAATTAAGGTCAGTTTACTGAGGGGCAAAAATAAATAAAATCGACTTTCTCAAAATTCGCTTTAACGATTTGATTAAATTTTATATCTAGGACATCGTTTATTGTTAGAGCATGATGGAAATTCTCATTTTTTCATGAAAATTACTTTGAGGGTACATGGGGGAAACATCACAATTCTCATCATTTCTCTGCAGTTATTTAAGATTTGAAATAACTTATTATCATAAAATTGTATTACTAATATTAAATATAACTATTTGTTATTTTAAATATATGTTTGATATAACAAATAGTTTCTGAGCTGTAAGCATATATATTTATATATGTATATAGGTCTACTTTTTAACTCAGTTCTTTGATAATGAATTTGATTCTTATGCTCTTTGGTGGACAGAGTTGTTTCTCTTTTCTCAATATTTCTGTAACAGTATTCCTAGTTACTAATTCCAGAAAGTAACAGTGTATATTATTTAATTTATGATCTTTGGTGCAATGTTTCTATAACAATGTGTACACCTCTTATTTCGTTTCACAAATTTTACGAGTTTTTAGTAAATATATATTTTAAGATAAAAGTAAGAGAAAATATGTACGGTGAGCCGTTCCATTTATTTTATAAAGGTTTAAGTAGAGTATACTAGTTCTAAAGGCTTAGTGGCTAGGAACCCAAAGTCTAGTCCCACTAGGGGGCTCAATCAATTCAAGTCGTTAGACTCGCATAGCACTTTACCTCCGTTGTCAAAGAGATTAAAGTTCGAAAACCTCAACTGAGGGTGTTTTCCCTACCTATGATTTTCACATGCTTACCCCACACCGATCATGGGACACTTCTTTTATGTGCTGCCTGCTTGGAGGGAATTATCCAAATACCGTAGTATTTTTACTTTCTAATATCAAGAGAAAGTATTGTACTCGTGAAAAAATTGATCTCGATATTATGTTTTATGTGAACACGAACACACAAAAAGAGGTGTGTTTGAAAATTCAGTCTGACTCTATATCTGTCCGTCTCTGGGTCTAGATCAGAAATAATTTGTAGAATTTTGCTCAAGTTTGAAATTAAATGTTAAATGGCTGTACCTTAGAAAATTTATTTTTATTTTTACATTAGCTCTTTCTTTTATTTGTATTTATGTGAGGTATTTAACGTGCACTTTTTGAACCAACTGATAATATCAACATAGAAGTCATTTTAAACTAATATGTGACTATTAAAATTTTTAAATATTTTGAAAATGGCTCAAACGATTTTGTTTAAAATGGATATAAAATATAAAACTGACAAATAACACTATATTATATGATAATTATTTTTGAGGGACTATTCGTTTAAGGGAATTTACTGTTGAGTGATTTGGAAAAGTAAGAATTTTTCGAAAATGGCTTTAACCATTTTGTTTCAAATTGATTACTGGTGTGATATAGAAAAAATAATTTAATTTTGGGGGAACATCTTGCTTAATGGTAGTTAACTAATGATTGATTTAAAAAACTAATTATAAAATATTTTTAAAAGTGCTCTAATGATTCGGTTCTAAATAAGTAAATGGTAAGTTTTTTACAACATAGATAGTACTACATGTTTGTGTTTCTTAAAAATAATAATTAAATAGTAGGTTACTTATTTTAAAAATTTGATTTTTTAAAAATAGTTCTAAGGATATTTTTTTCACAATTGTATTCTGAGGATTATTTTATACTAGCTGATGTACTCGTTTGTTTCACAGGGAATCTATAAAATAGCTTTGTTTGTTTTAGTATCTAAATTAATGATCCGAAGAGGCTGGTTGTGTGTCTGTGTGTCTGTCTGTCATGGGCGTTGCGCAGTATCTACCCCGCGCTGAGGTCGAAAAATTAAATATTTGTGGCCACTATACACGAACATGAGAATCTCAAGGTTGGAATTTGTAAATTTGGATTATAATATGTTTAATTAATTAAAAATTAAGATATTAACGTTTGGTAGCCATGGAAATTAATCAAGAAGATTTTGGTATGTACAACAAACTCTTCTTTTCATCTCACCATGATTTGTTAAATGTTGTGATTTATTTATAATAAATAGCTTCTATATATTAATACTTTTTTTTACCTATAAACAGTTTTACCATGTTTATCTTTTTACCCTTTTTTCAACGTCTTTTCAACTTTGAAAACTTTTTTATTCTTTTTACACAAAAATATGTATCAGTGGCTAAGCCGGGTAATTAATGCAAAAAATGGTAAATAGAATAAATAAGCAAAAAATGGTAAAAACTAAAAAGTAAATCTAATCAAAAAGGCAAAATTCCAAAAAAGTACACAAGTGAGCAAAATTTCAAAAAGGGCTCAACTGAAAAAATTGTAAACAGGGAACAAAAGGAAATCATAAAAAATAAAAAGTATATAAAGTTTGAAAGGTGGTGAATAAATAAAAAAGATTAAAAGAGATCAAAACTACAAAAGGTCCAAAAGGGGTAAAAATGTAAAGAAGGTGAAAAGGTTAAACTGTTAAAAAGCTTAAAATAGGTAAAAAAGGGTAAAACGTGTAAAAAGGATACATAGGGCAATAAGGGTATATAGCTTAAGGGGTAAGTTAAGGAGAGTAAGTAACAAGCAGAAAAAGTTTAAAAAGATGTAAAAAGTGTAAAAAGATGTAAAAAGTGTAAAAAGAGAAAAAATGGTAGAATGGGTAGTATGTGTAAAAAAGGGTATGAATAAAAAGGTTAAACGAAGTAGATGCGGTAAAAAAAACGATAAAATAGTTTTGATTGGATTTAGATACAGCCCTAATAACCAATCATGTACGCTGTGAAACGTCTTTCTTTTTTTATCAACACCAATAGGCAAGATCTCTAAGTATTGTGTATGGAGAACTTATAACTTAATCTTCAAAAGAAATGTCAGTTTTTAAAATATATTCAGATTACATCACTATTATGACATTGTGTATTAGTCAACATACTTTCGAGTTTTGTATAACAATATAAACCAATGAAGGATTAATATTTAAATATAATTTAAGATACGGTTACTATCTGTGGTTTATTTTATGTACTTTAAATAACAAAGCTACCTTATAGATTCCCCTTGAGAAGGACGGGTACACCAGCTAGTATAAAATAATCCTCAGAATACAATTGTAAAAAAAATAGTTTGAGCTATTTTAAATATTGTATAGGTGTGAGTGTTCTAGTCCCCTCTCACTCATTTCCAGAAACCTTACTAATCTCCCCCAACACCTACCCCTTTTCAGAGAAAAGGGACAGACTCCATTTTAACAAGTAACATACACAATTGAAGAGTTCATTGGTATGTTCTAATAGTTATGGTTTGTACTCTTCGCTATGGGGTCTTGGGAGAGTGACATGAAAAAATGTGCCTCGGAAAAGTATTCAGCTATCTCAGTCAGTGAAGGGCAGTGGCACATAAATACATATATCCAGGGTTCGAGCTCCGGTCTCGCCTAATAATGCAAATCCATTATTTAGTCAGTGGTAGATGTGCTTTCTATAATTCTGATTACTTAGCCGAGTCGGGTACGTTACTCACGATAGTAAATATCCAAGTAATAACTTCTCAGAAATAGAAACACGTGATTAATTCTGTTCACGTCGGCTGACGAATGGAGAAGGTCAGACTGTGTATGTACAATACTGCGCTACTTACACAACATCTACTTCTCCCGCAATATTCTCTTTGCGGGTAAAACAAAAGGGTGAGATTTTTTTTAGTACCATTCCCCCTGACCAAACACACCCTTTGCTTCATGCTAACTCTACCTATAGCTTCAACCCTTTTTTTTTACCTCCTAACACCCCTTCTTCCTTCCATCGGTCCATCAATCAATCTATTACTACCCTCCCTTCTTCCCCTCAATATCCCGGCCGCAATTTACCCTCCACCCCCCAGCCCCTATTTGTGCAGGTAAGAAAGAACCTGTCCCCAACTACCGCGGATATTGGGCATGTTTGGCGCATGTCCTGACGTCACGACTACCTCTCTTCCCCACCTCCTCACCCTTCTCCCTCTTGATTGCATCGAGAGAAGTGAAGAGGGAGGGAGGAATTATTCCCCTACACTGGTAGGCTGTCCCGCCCGCCAGTTCGAGCCGAGACACTGGCAGAGTCACACCGACCTGTGCACACCACACATCAAGAACACGATTTTTTTTAACCTAACTTATTTACAAACAAGAAATCCCCCTCCCCTTTTCCAAAATTTCACCCCTTCACTCTTTAAATCACATAAAGAACGTATTCCTCCCCTCCTCCACCTTCCTATTTGGTTCCAGGATAGCTATCTCCCAGGAGAAATATTTGTTAACCTCAAAATCCCACTTCTCTCCTATACCAAACCCACCCATTTTTTATGAACTCAATATTGTTTACCGGTGAAAGTACTTTAAATAGTCAGAAAGTCTTATTGTGACAGTGGATTCAGAAAATTTGTTTTCTTCAAAAAAATCCCTATCCTTTTTCTTATCTTAATCTAATAATTATTCATACACTAGACCCACACGGCATAGATACCCCTTCACCCTTAGCTACCCACCAATCAACGCACGAGACACCAACATAATTCACCATTCACCACCACTACTCCACACGCGCACTTCAAATCGCACGAACTGGTTTTCACGAACACTTAAAGACACATTGACAGTCACTAAAGCACGTGTTACAAAACACTTGCACCTAAGAAATACAGCCACAAAATTTTTGAATCTTTAGTGCATACTTCTTCAGTCTCAACGAAGCATCATTTATAGAAGATATCAAATAAATCTCCAGTGAGCGTGTGTCAATTTCGTGGGTAATAAAAGCGACAACGAATCCGCTGTTATTCAAGGTAAATAAATATCTGTTATCAAATTGTGCTGTGCTTGTATGTCCATGTAATTCTTCGTCGGAAGAGATATCCAGTAATTCGTGTTTACTAGAGTATATTTTGGCTGTGCGCTACGATAGCCAAGTCGCTAACTTGTGTCGGTTGGGATATAATCGTTAACTGTCCATTTCTACCAGCCAGCAATCAACTTTTTCCTCTTCCGGTAACGATTGTGTCCGCTTGTAACCATCCAAGCATTGTATTGTGAGGCTATTTTGTTTAGTGCTCTGACGTCATTCAACTAACAGCTTGACGGGATCACATTTTCGTGCTTAAATGTTTTACTTCTCTTGACTTAAAACAAAATCAGGTCATCAAACTGAATTATCCATACTATTTTTTTTTAATTTTTGGTGATTTTTTTATATTTCGCTGAACAATAAAACTTGACAAAAACACCTGCGATATAAAAAAAGATTTAGCACGACCCGTATATCTAAAAGCGGTAAGTGTATACAGCTGCAGTAAATTCTAGCAATATCAACCAGTGCTACCAACCGTTGTAAATAAAAAAAAAGGAAACGTTGGGGGAATTCAGTCTGTTGTCAGCAACCGAAGGAGTACCACGTGATTTTGGATCCGTTCCTGAAACTCGGCGTGTTTATTCAGCGATTTCAGAATTTAATGATTTTTTAAAAAGATAAACACCATTGTGTTTTTTTTCCTCTTGTAACTTTTTACTTATCAGGTAATATTTTTAAAACTAAATTTTGTGTTGTTTTTTTATAAAACAAACATAAAAACAAAACAGTGCCGTTCAAACAACATATCAAGTTTTTTTTAGTAAATAACATTTCTTTGAACATTGAACTAAATTTGATGTTTTACAAACGTTGCTAATAATTTCTAGCAATTTTTTGGAGGGTAAACTTGTCTAGTTTTTTTAAATACAATTTTGAAAGTAAAATTTCATCAGCGTTTTATTGTACTAAATTTCAAAACTACAACACGTTTTCTTAAAAAAAAAAAAANNNAAAAAAAGAATCGTTTTAAGTAGAATCAGTCAAAATTCTGCAGTTTTTACATATTAAAGTGAGCTAAGTCTTACATTATCGATAAAGTAAAAGGAGAGTTGACAAAGAAGCGAACCTTACGAATGCCCAATTTGTTTCGTGACATCAAAAGCGACCCCAAGTTTTGAAATCGTGGAGACCACGCTGAGCAGCATTTCGGCGAAAAGGACTCGTCAGCAGCAGCCACCCCCTCCTCAACTGTACCAGCAGCCGTCGACCACGGTAGCGTTCACTCCGCTAGGAGGCAGCATCATCGTGTCGCCACCGCCGCCCTCTGCGACGTCTTCGTCCCCCGCGTTGAAGAGGCAGCGCCTGGACGGTTTCCCCCCCTCCCTCGCTGTGGAGGCGGCCAGCAGCAACCACCACCAGCAGTTCCCGACGACAAACCCCGTCATGACTGCCGTCAGCATGGAGGCACCTGGGGCGCTGAGCCAGAGCATGGACTCCGTCAACACCGTCACCGGCGAGGAGGAGGTAGGTCTCAAACGCCTTTCATACAGGTCACTGCTGTCTTATCACGTGAATATAAGGGAGAAACTCCTTTCTTTAAAATCATTTCTTTAAACATGAAATAAATTACTCTCGTATTAATTTCAGAAAATAATAACTAACTTAACCAAACAATAATTATTAGGCTTTGAGCGTTGAAAAAATGTAGATATATTATGTTAATAGTTTTGTGACACGTGCAGAAAAAGTGACATGTCATAGGCAATTCTAAAATTAGCTGTGTCAATATTTTACCCGTCAGATACTTCAATTATATAGTAATCCCACTGTATCTAGTTAGTGCGCGCATTCTTATGAAGGGGACCGCCTTTTGGAGCATTGAAACGCATTGCAGAATTTCAACTGTCTCACAATTTTTAAAAAGTATTTTGCTATTTCAATATACGGATTAAGTCAAAATGTAATCAAAATATATCTGCTAATATATACCATTAACAACCTTATTTTTTAGTTGAATACCTTAATAAATGTGTGTAAAATACAGCTATCTTTAACGAAGTTTTAAACAACTGTTCGCAATTTATATAACTAAGGCAAAATATATAAGGGACTAGATCCAGCCATCCTTAAACAAATGCATTCAAGTTTTTCGAGGATTATTTATTAGGCTTTTGAAGTGTAGGACTTTCCATTCCTATAAGAATTATAGTAGTGTGAGGATGTTAATCTTCAGGTAGATGACACCCCTAAGGGACTATATATTCAAATATTTTCCGGGAAGTTAGATAACATGTACTAACACTTTTATATTGATTCTTGTTTTGTGGCTTTTAAATTCAATATAAGCCAAAGATAAAGACCTAACATACTAGAATAGGTTCCTTTTTTACCGATTACGACGTAAGGGATGTCCAAGATATGTTACTTAAGATACAGAGCGAGGAGTGTACTGATAGTGGCCCTTGGGTAGATATTAAATTAAAGATTTATGATGCAGGGCCAAGGAAAGGTTTGTAGCTACGTCGTATTAGTTCAACTTCAGGACGAACACAATTGTAGTATTTCAATTATATATGATTATTCAAACGGTACTAAGATGCTATAATGCAAATGTTTTGAATAACGCTTGGCTGTATATGGCATAAAAATATGCTTTAGTGCAAATAAAAAAACACCTGGAAGGTTATAATTAGGGTTGGGTTGAATCTACTACATTTCGAATCTGAATCACCAATTTACCTTCAAATCCCGAATCTCAAATCCGAATCCGAGTCTAGAAACTAATTACTAACGAAAGAGAAAATATAAATATAATAGACTAATAGAAAATACAAGTAGTAACCAAATGTTAACAGTCTTTCTTATAACACATTCATTATACCATTCAAACATTCAGTTAAGTGTTAAATTACTGGTCTAGGGCCTGATTTTTAAGATTTTCCTGTAAATATAATTGGTTTTGAACCATTAATATGCAGTTTTAGAGCTCGAAAACCAATTTCACTTGAACAATGAAATCATTTTTTTTTTTTAAGGATTTGAAACTTGAATCAGAAATTTTCTAGAATCCTCAAATCTCGAATATACTTAAGGATTTGAGAGATTCGGAGGATTAGAAGGCTCATACCTAATTATAATATACCCTACAAATCAAATTATGGATTTTTAAAATACAACCATACTCTAAATTTGTCTCAATTTTATCTGAAAGTCCTGAATAAATAGTTTATATATAATTTGTTAAGGCATATATTAGATTTGAGATTACCTATTTTATATTTAAACATTGTAGAAATATATACTCATAAGTATTTATTAATTTTATTTTGTAAATTATAAAATGTTAGTACTTGCTAGTAATTTAAACAAAATATTTTTAGAAAGTTCTTGATTATTTCTATTATACGTCCTAAAATTTGTTAAATATACCTCAAATCTTAAAAATCCTAAGTATATAACTATAATAAAAATGTAAAAAAAGTTTGTTTGTAATAAGGACAGCTCCAAACATGTTTATGTCCTTTTCTGCGTTTATATTAAATTTATAATAAATATACATCTAAAACATCCTTGTCCCAGTCATAACGTATTATTTGTTTGATTAAAAAAAAACACCTACCAACTAAACTTACTTGATTTCCTATAGTCAATATTTTGATATTTTGCCGTAACAGTTGAAGGCATCTATCGTGTGAATTTGACTTGGCTCTTTACTGTTATAAATGTTCTATTTTCTATGCAAGAATCGCGGGAGGAGAAATATTATTCAAAGATCAGTTTTCTTGGCAATGCCCCAATAGGCTTATTACTTCTGTTATTCTATAAGTTACATCTAATAGGTCGACCCTAGTCTGTTTGGCAATTATTAGTAAGGTTGGAGTAAATATTTAGATGCGGTTCTAACCGTAATCAACAAATATAATAGCTTGGTTAATTATTTCATCATTTAAAAAATAGTTTAAAAATAGTTAAATAAAATAAATAGAAAAGTTAACCAAAGTTCTCGTTATTAATAACTATTTCTGATATGTTTAAGTTTTGATTCAGCAGATAATATCAATGTTATTTTTAACTTTATTAAAATACTTTAAGTTGAATTTTAAAATTTTGTAATGAAAATCAATATAATACAAAACCGTTTAGAGAGGAATAGTTAAATAAATAATTTCATTATTGGTTTTAATAATGTATTTCCGAAATAAAATGTTTTCTAGTTTTTTTAGCACCGCGTCTTACTACCAGCTCAGGTTATACGCCTAGGCACTAATTACACTAACGTTCTAGGGAATAGGAAGGGATAATTGAGAGGAAATGCGCCCGCATTTGCGTAGATGGATAAAAGGAAACTATTTAGTTAAAACAACCCTAAGTGCACCCGACTGGGATCGAACTCCCATCTCCCCGTCTTCGGCAGTCTAATCCAAAACGAGATAACCTCGTTAGATCACGCGGCCACCGAAGTGGGTTTATAGTATACTTAATTCAATCCTCTGTAATATTTTTAAACCTAACAGTTTTTTTAGTCTTGTATATTTAAGTAATACAAATAATTATGTATGAGGTGTGAGGAACATTTATTATTTCACTGTAAATAAAAATATATTTCAGGAAATATTGAGAGTAACACATTGACATTGAAATGGCTTGTTAAGAAAAGAATCTCGATGATACATATACATACATACATACATACATACATACATACATACATACATACATACATACATACATACATACATACATACATACATACATACATACATACATACATACATACATACATACATAATCACGCCGTTACCTTACGGAGTAGGCAAGAAACTGTGTATATACGAGTAGCTTTAAAAAAACAACAGCTCCGTACTTAATCCATCCTCACTAACTTTCCCCGCACTTCCCTATCCTTGCATACTCCCCTTCGCTTCTACAACATTCATACACCGAGTCATGTATTCTGTTTTATTCTTTAAACTCTTAATATTTCTCTTTTTCACACATTCATCACAATATTTAGCCACGTCTTACATGGCCTACCCCTTCCTTTTGATACACACATTCTACCTTCACATTATTTACTCCATCATTCAATACACAATCATCCTTTCAACATGTCCAAACCAACAAAACACACATAGATATAGACTGAGTAATACAGATAAAAAATATTTTGAATATTATTGTGTTTTGAATGGGGGGGTTGGGGGTGGCTATAACCTCTAAATGTATAATTATAGTGGAAAAGACTTACTAAAAATATTTTTTTTCCAACCAGAATAATTTATTATTATTATTATTATTATCATTATTATTATTAGCACCACGTCTTACTACCCGTTCAGGTTATATGCACTTACGCTAATGTGTAATGGTAGGGTTATTGTGAGATGAAATAGAGGACCTACAATTTTAATGTGGAATCCGAACCATGGTGGAGGCCTGGCATTCCTCACATTCACAAGATGTCTTGTCAGAGGTGAAGGAAGGGTTTGTTAATCAGATAAGTCTGTGCCGTGAGGCGAGGATTGAACCCCGGACCTCAGCACAGAAGTCCGACACCTTACCCCTAGACCACCAGGTCACCTAACCAGAATCCGATTGTATATTAGGATTCTTTTAGGTAAAAAGGCCTTCTAAAATCTAGATAACCATTCCTACTAAAATTATACTCACTTTGGTGGCCGTATGGTCTAAAGCATCACTCTCACAATAAACTAGACTGCTGATGACGTGGAGATAGGGGTTCAAGACCCAGTTGGGTGTATTGAGGGAGGTTTTCCTCTAAATCGTTTTCCACCCTCCCTCCACGCAAATAATGAACTACTTCCTCTAGAGTTAGCCTTACTCATTCCAAGTAGATTAGAGTAAATTAGTGCATATGCATACAACCCAAACGGTTAGTAAGACGCGGTGCTAAAAATAAAAAAATAGGTGTGGTATAGGTGTGCTGATGTAGCGGACAATTAAGAGTCTTTCCCTAGACTCTATGTTGACAAGAAGCCGGTCAGCTGGTGGCAGTTTGGCCACGTCCCCCTATTCGTCACGTGTGAATGACAATCTTACCAGTACCTGAGATGTGTGCCTGAGTCTGTTAATGCCCGTGGCCCATGACCATGTAGGTACCGCCATGCTGGCTGGTCGCTTTGTTGACGAGACAGTTAGTTACTCCTAGAGGTAACCATGAGCCTACAGAGCGTTGGCAGTGACGCTGAAGTCAGAGAGGTGCGAGGGTACAATGTACCTATTTAATTTTTGATTGATAGATAAATTTTTTTTCAACCCAATCTTGTAAATAACATAGTATAGCTTGAATAAGTCTTATTGAACACCCGTTATTTACTGTATTTGATGCTTCGAAAAATAGTGGTTTTTTTTTGCGCTAGAAATTTTGTTTTGATCACTACGTCTTACTACCTGTTCAGGCTAAACGCATACATGATAATTACTTTAATATAGTAGGGATGAGTAAGGAAGCATTTTAGAGGTAATCTACCCGCATTTGCTTGGAAGAAGAATGGAAAACCATGTAGGAGAAACTACCCTCAGTAAACTCATCAGGGTTAGAACCCCGATCTGTCTGTCATCAGCAGGTCAGTCTAACACGAGAAAGACTCCTTAGATCATTTACACTGAAATGGGGGCCTTAAGATATTTTTAAGACTATAATATAAAGTAATTAAACGTATACAACCTAAATTATGTGAAACATATTTTACATAATCTACTTATGTGAA
The DNA here is from genome assembly GCA_902141385.1 of Timema californicum. Taxonomy (NCBI): domain Eukaryota; kingdom Metazoa; phylum Arthropoda; class Insecta; order Phasmatodea; family Timematidae; genus Timema; species Timema californicum. The sequence goes on along the minus strand of CABFOW010000002.1, from coordinate 845,942 downwards.
ACCCGCCTCGGTGGCGTAGTTGGCTAACGCGCTTGTCGTGTTGAGCTTGACTGCTGAGGACGGGGAGATCGAGGTTCGAATCTCGGTCGGGTGAACTGAGGGTGGTATTTCCTAAATGGTTTTCCACTCTCCCTCTACGCAAATGCGGGTTCACTTCCTCTAATACAACCTTCCCAATTCCTAATCCATTAGAGTAATTAGTACTTAAAGCGTCTAACCCAAACGGGTAGTAAGACGTGGTGCTAAATATTATTATTATTAAATATGTGAATTCCTTTTTTGTGTAGAAGTATATCTTGAACTGTGCAAAATATTTTATTTCAACAACTAGAAAATACCTCTTGATACCATAAAACTAATTTTTAAATAAATTCTAGGGTCAACCAATGTACACAAATTTGCTGGGGAAAGGCCCGTTCGAAACAAAATTTTGTCAATCACCCGTATCATTTTGACATCAATTTCAAACTTGTATTCATAAAAAAAAAGTTCTTGCTCCTCAGATAGTTTATTCACGGTAACCGTGGTATTTTCCGACAGTTGATACATTTCTAAAAACGGCACCGAATTAATTTTTCTAGCCAATATATCATGTTTATGGAGTCTTCTTACTGAGGTAAGGATCACGGGGTCAGTTTATTTTCTAAAAAATACGATCATCGAATTTCCCCTTTAAGAGTGTATAATTAATAGCTAAGTGACTTTGTGTTGTGTTTGTTCAAACATTAAGTTTGTTTGAAAGTCGTGTGTAAATTAGTAATATTACTCTTAATTAATATCGATATGTCTTGATATTAAATCCAAAATTGTCAAAAATATATTCGCGAGGGGGAACGATACATAACCTATTTTGAAATACTTCTGAACTCATGGGCCAGTTTCATAGTCAGACTTAGGCCCAGTTTCATAGTCAAATTTAGTACGCCTCAAGTGCGGCGCTACACTAAGTTCATGACGACACCTACCTAAACCAGATGGTTTAGGTAGGTGTCGTCATGAACTTAGTGTAGCGCCGCACTTGAAGCGTACTAAATTTGACTATGAAACTGGCCCTTAGTACGATATATTAAATACAAAACGACACGCACCTAACCCAAATTTGAATGGGACAGTTTTATATGTAAAACTGGTCCGTTCCATTAGAATTCAGTTAGGTGTCGTCTTGCAATAGCAAAGACCTTGAGGATTACTAAGTCTGACTATGAAAATGGTCTTATAAAGTCGTATACAGACAATATTCAAGAAGATTATGGGAGGAAGAGAGGGGAATAGGGGTGATAGTGGGAATAGAAGGGACATGGGGTTGGGGTACGATAGAGATAATTGTATCCCCTTTTACATATTAATGTATTGTGTAAACTACACAGCCCAAAATCAATACGATCATACCAAGCATGAAAAAAACAAACCTTGTAAAATCAGACAAAGAAAACACAAACATTTTAATTTACTTTTATTTTAAACTCTTTTTTGAATAAAAAAAATATTGACGTTTAAAGAATTTGGTTTTTCCCTACTCAATAGCTGTGTCCTCAATAATTGTGCCCTGATCCACTCACTCCTCAATTACTCAGGCCTCAATCACTTTGTTTCAATCCCTCTGTCTTAAAAAAATTCTGCCACTCTTTATTCAATCCTTCTGTCCTCAATTGCTTTACCATTTTGTCCTCAATAACTTTGTACTCAATCAATCTGTCCTCAATCTATCTTTTACAGAAGATTAACAAATTAAAAATTACAGTATATGGTCTATTTATTTATTTTTCATTGCTACAGTATAAAAATTCGGAGCTATATTGTATTTGGAAGAAACTTCTCATATTCAATCAAGGGATCCTTAGAGTTCCTCTATATGTTTAAGAGTGCTGGTTCCACCCCTAAGATTTGACTGTTAGAAAAAGCCAAATTGGCTAGCGTAAAAAGCAGTGTATGAAAGGAGTTAAAAGTGAATAGCACTCTAAATAAAATAGTAAAGGAATTTAATAATGGAATATTTTTCCCATTCTCTTACAAGTAAAGAGTTTAAATATTTTGTCTATAAAAATAAACAAATCTCAGAGATTGTTGAAAATTTCGATTTAAAGGAGGACTCCAAAACTCCATTGCCACGAGCTCTCTGAATGCTCTGGGCAGCCCTGTAAGTATTGTAAAATGTTTTAAATTATTAATTATGTATGCACATTTCCCAACCTAAATAAACAGTTGCCTTGCCACTCGCTCCGGTTGGCACGTTGGCTAAATGTTAATCCAATCTATTCGGGTTTTACGGTAATTGGGAGGTTGCATGTACAAATTTCCGGCTGGATGTACCGAGGGTATTTTATTCTAAATGGCTTTCCGCTCTTTTTTCACGAAACTACCGGTATATTTTCTCTATATCTTCCTTGTCCTTACCACTTCGTAAATAAACGCTGATAACCCTGATGGGTGATCTGATACACGCTTAAGTCAAATTTTATTAGGAAGGAGAGTTTAAAAATATACAAACTTTTTATGATAAGTATTATAAACGTGATATTATATAGTTGGAGTTGTTTTATAGGTATTGTTAATATATTTCATTAATGACTTGACGTATGATACGTGAAAGTAAATATAGTAACACTCTATCTGTATGTATTTCTTTGAACATTGGATTTTTACTTGGCCTATAGTAAACAAAGCATAACCTATATTTCTATTATACGAAAAACCACCCATTGTCTATTAATGGCGGACATGCATAGAAGTAATTTCATCATAAACAACTTGGTTTATCTACGAGTTCTTTTTATCGGTTTTTACACATGCCATTTATTTGACTACTAACCTTGAAGGATAAATATTATACCTGTCGCTTAATGGAACTAAGAGATCATTTAGACCACCTACATTATTCAAGTTTTTGATCGTGTATGAAACTGGCCCACTCCAGTATGGTCTAGGTAGGTGGTATCTTGTATTTAGTATAGCACCGCATTTGGGGCGTACTAAGTCTGACTATGAAACTAACCCAATGTATTAAACCACGTATGTGAATTCGTGTTTATATGTTAGATAAGAAATTATAGAACAATAAAATGGACAAATCCTTCTTTTTAATAAATAATGTTAGTAAACTTTAGCTTATATGTTTTCATTTATCTTCGTTTAATACTTTTCTGAACAGAACTACATGCGTGATCTTCTAATTTAATTTATATTCATATTTCCTATTTTTGATGGATAAACCTTGCAAAGTCACGTATAAGCTAGGCTTAACATTTGAAAACCAGTTGGACTGTTGATACTCTCTAATGGTAGATTATGTAAGTTTTCACCTATATGTCAGTATGAATTTTCTTTTTATATATTAAACTATTAATAGATTTTACTGTACATGATTAAAGTGCGGAAAATCCTTATAAACATTACAGTGGGCACACAGGCAAATGCATCTGTCTTACCTGGCGTGAATGGGAAGGTCCTGATCTGATTCCCGGACTGGTATTCTGAGGGTACTTTTCCTTAACGGTTTTCCCACCAAACCTATCCGCAAGTTCATTTAAATTTTCTCTAAAATCTACCTTTCTCATATCTATTCTATTTGAGTATATATATGCGGATATCCCTAACAGGTAGAAAAGATGTACACAGAAAGAAAAAAGATATATACCTCTATCTAATTTTAATTGAGGTATTTATATACCTCTATCTAATTTTAATTGAGGTACTTTACGTGCAATGTCTGAACCGATTGATTATATCAACACACAACTTATATACTAGCTTATATCTAGAATAGACAAATTATCCAGCCCCGTGTCGTTAATTCATCATTGCGAAAGGGAAAACCTATATTTCACCAATACATCTTTTCTGCCATTCTGGGAATCGAACCCGAGACTCCTAGCTCAGTACACAGACACGCTATCAACTGAATTAAAGTGTTGAACTAGACATCTATCAAAACACATTAAAGCCACCGAAAAGGCCGATCGTGTCATTTTGTATAAACTATCCAAGTCATCAGCAACGCACATATAAGAAACCATTCGCGTTTTGTCACTACGTTGGTTCTTAGTCGCTTGGGGATGGAAAGCCCTACAAGGTGGCGGAGGTAACGTAATCCCCGGCCTGATGGTCGGGCGTGCTAGCATGCGCAGGTGTGAGGAAGTGTGGTGACGTCAGGTGGCGGCCAGGTGAACGGCGCAAGCGCGAGAGAACAGTTGAACAACGGACAGAGCGCGCGCACGCGTCACCGACTCGCATCTTCCACTTCAAATAGCTAGATACACAAGACAACGTTTTATCCATGGTTTTATCTCTGTTGATACGCTTTATTCGACCACCGCTCTTGTGGCTTAGTGGTTAGAGCAACTGACCACATGATTATGCTCTGTACACGCAGGCGATGTGTTCATTCATAATTCATTACAAGCCAAGGCAACTATTATCAAATAAACGATCGTTGTTAAAATAAGTAGCTATCACGAAAACCTGTGCATAATGTGATAGTTCAGCAGATCAACGTCTTAGGTACTTTTTAATACAGTCTACAGATGCATTCGCAGAAGAGGCACTATTGATATTGCATTAGCAAATTGATCCACTATTTCCCGGTTTCTCAAGAAAGGTAGTATTAAATACTTTATTGGGTCCGGGGTTCAATCCTAGGTCTCGGCACATATTTATTTGATTACCAAACCCTCCCTTCACCTCTGACAAGATATATTGTGAATGTGGGGAATGCCAGGCCTCCACCGTGGTTCGGATTCCACGTTAAACTGTAGGTTTAGGTCCTCCATTTCATCTCACAATCACCCTACCATTATACATTAGCGTAAGTGCGTATAACCCGAACGGTTAGTAAGACGCAATGCTAACAGTAACAATAATAAATACTTTTTTTAATAAACTTGAAAAAATGCTGTTTTAGTAAAACATACATATTTACATTTTTAATGAATTTTTGCTTGGAAATATTCTGGACCATTTCCAAATAGAATAATATTTTATATTTATACAAATTATTTTTTTGAAAGTTTCTACGTTGCTTGGTTGAATCAGGTGGTCCGTCTCGGTAAGGGTAGTAGCACACAGGCAAAGACACGGAGTGTGACGGATGAGGCGACAAGGAGAGAACAACATGCATCGCTCAGGAGTCAAAACAGACAGGGAGTGAGGCCGAGCGACGTGAGGCGGACCGTGGCGTTCCACTTTAGAACAAAGTACTTTGATTTAAAAAGTGATTTGACGAGACAAGATGGACGTCGAGCATCTGATTGCCGAAATATTTGCCAGACCTCAGGTTTTCTCCAGTTTATTGTTTGCTTCTCCAAAACATCCAGGACTTTACTAAGAATATATTCAAAGGTCGGAGTTGACATACTTGTATACTCGACAAATCTTGACTCATGTCTTCTTAGCACGGGAAATAAATGGTTGGTCATATTCCCTCATGGGCGTAGGGATAATTTAATATTGGGAAGATCCACTTAGGTGGCCGCGTGGTCTAATGCGCTACGGTTGTAGTAGACTAGACTGCCGATGACAAGTAGATCAAGGCTCAAATCTCGTTCGGGTGTACTGAGGGTGGTATTTTCAAAAATGGTTTTCCATTATTCCTCCACGCAAATATTGGACGGATTTAATTTGACTTTATTAACCAACTAGTTATATCAAACCATGGTTTACATATTGCTCTATCGTTTTATCAGACACTACAGCCAACCCCCCGGTCATCCATTCACAGCTGTACAGGGATAGGCACCAATTTCACCCAATTGTATTTTTTTCGACCATGCCAGAATTGAACCTTGCTCCTTTATCTCAATAGGCCTACTTAGATAAGGTGTCAGATCATATGAAAAGTAATAGGATAATATTTTAAATCTGTTCAAAAAAAATTGTTATAAATATCCCTAATTTTAACCACAAAAAAGTGATACTCTTTAGGATGAGTAAAGGGGAACCTAATGAGTGGTCTCCCGTAAAAAATTTTAAATGTTGATTTTAATTTAGAACCATTTCTTACTACCCATTCGGGTTATACGCTTAAGTACTAATTGCGCTAATGGATTAGGAATTGGGATGGTTGAATTTAGAGGAAGTGAACCCACATTCGCGTGGAGGGAGATTGGAAAACAATTGAAGAAAAACCACCCCCAGTTCACCCGAACGAGATTCAAACCTAGATCTCCCCATCCTCGGCAGTCTAGCTCAACATGACTAGCGCGTTAACAAACTACGCCACCGAGGCGGGTCCCACCGTTAAAAAGGTGTCAATCTTGCGGTAGAGTGGACCATCGTTAGTTGTAAATTCAAGGCTCACTCTACGGAAGGGCACATAGCGGTGGTTCGTATATGATTTGTCACTGTTTTCTCATCATATCTCCATGCTAATATGGGCGCAGTCCTTCTAAATATCCTTCATCACTCACCCTTAGGAAAATTCTTTAATAATCACGATGCAAAACGTAGCCATAAAAAAAAGTAGTCTGTATTTAAATTTAATGTACCAGAATCACTTTGATAGCCCATGTTATGGAAAATAAAGAGTTTTAATTTCAGCCGGTAGGACTTTTTATTAAGAGCTGAGTTATGGTGATAGACTAGCTCCTCCAATCAGAACTATTTTTCCCCAGCCAATCTTGGCCTTCTACTAGTCCAAACTATCCACAAATTATACGTTAATACGTTAAGGATGTGTAAGATAGAATTGAAAGGAAATATATTCTCATTTACATGGGGGCAAGTGCAAAACTTTTTGGATAAATCCTTCTTGGTACATCCAGCTAGAATTTTATCCCCAACCTTCCCATAAGCGACAAACAAGAATATTCGCATGCAGGAGTCGATTTCGCTGCTTCGTTTCAATATTTACCACTGTGGAAAATATCTCCTCACATAAATAAGTAGAAACAAAAGGCAGCAAATTTTGAATGGTGATGATAACCTGATAGGGATTATTTGTATTATCCGTGCTTCCCCTCCATTACCCTGGAAAATCGAGAGTCTACTGTACCTACATGCTTACAATTATCGAATTATGTTTTCCAAAACGTAAAATTTAAGATAATTCATTTCAGTAATAAACAAATAAGATTTTAAATGATGTATTCGAGGCCCGCCAAAAAAACCTTTCACTGCCCCCTGGTTAAGAATCGCTGCTGTAAGGTATTCCTTATTTACGGTAGGAGAAGTGGTTACAGTAAATATAATGTTATTTATTACAAACATTGTTTGAAAGTAACTAATAATAATAATCATCATCATAATAGTAACATAGTAATAATAATAGTAATAATTTATTCTAAACATGTTCCGAAACCATTATTAATGACATAGTGTATATTACTATTATTAAGAAAATAAAAATTATCTCTGAATAGTTTGATATTAGCCAATTTAAGCCAATATATAAAGATGGTTCTGAAAGCTGTCACCACCATTCCAACCTTAAATAGAGTACATATTTATGCTAGTGTGTTTTTTGAATGTCTGTGCAAGCTTGAATACTTTTACACTTGAAGTGGATTTTCTCGCTGGGTTTGGAACGTATTCTAATATTGCTGGGATACATCGTACCTGAACGAAACATAAACTTTTATAGCATCTCTCAGCCACGTGGTGGGTATAACTGGTACTAAATCTGAACTTCAAGGGGGTTTTCCTCTTCCATAAGAAACAACTGCTTCAACCCATCAATTGATGACTTTTTATTCTCAACAAAAACTGATTTTATTTGGTTAGCTCTTGTACTTTTTTCCCCACCACGTTTACCAATCGTCAGGTTTATACACAAAAACATTAATTACGATAGTGTGGTACGGATGAGGAAAGTATAAATTAGAGTAAATACAACCGCATTTGGCTAGAGGGTGAATAGGAAACCATTTAGGAAAAAACGCTCTAAATACACCCAGCTTGTTTAAAAGCCTTAATTCCCTGTCACCGGAAAACGAAACTAAATTAACGGATGAAAATGTGGCTTATTTTATTTAATTGGCGCCTTTTTCATCTTATATTTAAGTCAATGCAACTGCATTATATTTAAATTTCGATCTTCATATCTTGTCTCATTAGATTAGACATGAAGAATTGACAAAAAAAAGGGGGGGGGGACTTTCCTTCTTGATTATAGTGAGCAAGCTGAGATACCAATTCAATTAATATTAATAAAATCCTTATTGGTAAGCATGTGGGCTGAAGCTTCGTTTGAGTATATTCTGGTTTTCCTACGATAGGAGGAGTGGGGTTCGGATCCTATCCAATTGTACTGAAGGTGTTTTTACCAGAATGGTTGTTCAATCTCTCTTCACACAAATGCGGGTACGTATTCTCTATAGTCAACCTTTCTCCTACTCACCACATAAGCGTAAATATGCAGCTAATTCAGTTGGGTAGTAATACGTGATACATTTTTTTTTCAAAGGACGTGTTTTTCTCTCTGACAGTTAAAATCGATGCTAAATATATTACTATTATTAGCACCACGTCTTACTACCCGTCCGGGTTATACGCACTTACGCTCATGTTTAATGGTAGGGTGATTTTGAGATGAAATGTAGAACCTTCAGTTTAACGTGTAATCCGAACCACGGTGGAGGCCTGGCATTCCCCACATTCACTAGTTGTGATTAATACACGTCTTGTCAGAGGTGAAGGAAGGGTTTGGCCACCAGATAAATCTGTGCCGGGAAAAAGGAGTGAACCCCACACCCTAGCACAGAAGTCTGACCCCTTACCACTAGACCACCAGGTCACCTTGCTAGGTATACTTTCCCGTCAGGTTAGCTAGATAATATCAATTTTAGCCTCAAACTAATTTAGTTATATATTTTATAAAGGTCCTTCCTATGACGATTGGAATGACTATTACTCGTTTAAATTAGTTTTAAATAAGGTCCCTATAAGATTATTCAGTGAATGTGCAAGAAGGGGGACTATATAGCGACTCCCCTCTCTTTCCCCTGACTCCCTTGTGAGCTCATTGTGCGCGCAGCACGTGTCTCAACAAAAGACGCTGTGACCCTGGTGGCGAACACGAGAAAGTCTCCCAGGTGTTTTAATTTGACATGGGGATTCAAACTATAGTGGGATTGTGGTAAGAACGAAATTTGAGAAAAAAAATCTGATTAACAATGATCAATTTTCTTTATTAGTATTATTATTTTATACATTATATTTATATTATCTGTGAAAATTGACAAAAGCAGATCACATGTCTTAACGTATGAATGTATAATTATAATTTTATTAACTCCTATAGCTCTAAAAAAAAAGTTTGTACTTATAATAATAGGGTGGTAACTTTTCTCGAATTAAAACGAAACCTCTTTTTTTATAGTGAATAATTGAATCTTTTATCATTCATTCAGACGGCCGAGTTTATAAACTTTGCGAGATAGGGAAGATTATATTCAAATGATGATTGATGATAATTGTTCCGAAATAACCAGATAGTTAACCACTACGAAAATCATGACACACAATCATACGGATATTGTGTTCATCCTGGTTTTGGTAATATTTAAGACTACTAACACATTTTTTTTTTCATAAAATAGTTTGTATACTTACAGTTAAAAGTTTAATGTTTATTTCTAGACAAACAGTTATATTTATTTAAGTATAAATATACCAGTATATAATATGAATAATTTTTTAGCACCATGTATTACTACCAGTTTGGGTTGTACGTCCATGTAATAATTATACTAATATGTTAGGAACCAGGAAGGTTTAATTTAGAGGAAGTACATTCGCATATGTGTTGAGGAAGATTGGAAAAAACATAATAAACACCCTCAGTGCACCCAACTGGGATCGAACATAAATATTCCCTTCACCTGCAGTACAATTTATTGCAATAGTAGCGCCTCAGACCATGCGGCCACTGAAGCGAGTAGTATTTAATTGAAACAATTTCTCTAAACCTTTTTTCTAAAACAAAAATATGTTGTTTTGTTAATAGTCGCCGTGAGAATTAGTCATTAATAAGGTAGAACAGCTAAATTGTACTGAAATAAGTACTTAATTATGTGCGAAGCCATTGCCCGCTTGTACGGGACATATGGGTAAAAATAGAGGTTTACGGAATAATGTTCCATCGTGATCTACTTTCCGTCAAATATATACGCATATTTCCACTCATAAGGTAGGGAATATGCATTTAGGTATATTGAAATTTTTTTAGAAAAAATGCGTTAAGTACACCATAGTGGGATTCAAACCCTACTAACCCTCCAGCAGCAAACCAAACTAAATGAGTCAGTGTTCATACTACGTGACCATTAACGAGAGTAAGGAAAATCTATTTTTTAGATATTAAAAAGCAGATTATTGGGCTCAAAGTAAAACCAGGGACTACTGCGTGTGAAATTCGCTACTTGATTTTCATATACATTTTTCTACTATTATAACTTTTTACTTTAGGTATTTAACATGCACTTTCTGAATCGACTGAATATATTAGCACACACCTTACAAACTAACTCAATTTTACAAGAGAAATAGCTCCCAATCCTCTAGTAGTTATTTCATAATTGTAAAAGGGGAAGCTCAATTTTACCAATGATTACTTATTTTGACCCTGTTGGGAATCGATAGACTGAGCCGAGGCATCGGACATTTTCCCCTCTTTCTTCACACAATATCGGGCTAATTTCTTACAAACACGCCCAGTAAATATGCTGATAGCTTGGGTAGATATATAAGACCCGGTGCACACATTCACAAACGTTTGACAACGCCACTTCACTAACTATGGATTTAGTCGGTTTTCCTCCAAGTGGGCATCTTCAAAACTTTTGTTTCCCATAGAGTTTCACCTTCCGTTCCGCTTATATTCATGGCATGGACTAGGAAAGTAAAAGGAAAAATACACGAATTTGTGTGGAGGGAGAGTGAGAAACAATTATGGGAAAGTAATCCTCAGTAGTCCCGGCTGGAAACCATCCCCAACCTCATCACCGAAGAAACAGACTAAATGAGTTTGACATTTAGCCTGCGCGAGTCACACGAAGTTGTCAAAGGTACTTCTCTACTGATGGATGTAGTCGGTTTTGCATCCCCAAGCGGACGTCCTCTTAACTAAACCAGCTGCTGCTGTTCCTTGATTTCCCGCCTCGGCCCTATGTTTAACACAAGCCCTCATCTTAACGACGTGGAACGCGCTCACTGAATTAAAACGACAAGACTATGACAAGGTAGTGGAGGGGAAGGAATAAGGGGAGAGAGGAGATATCATCCAAGGAGTAACAACCTGTGTGAGGCGATTCTTCACCTGGCTTCCTCTGTCGACAACCAGTCGGTGTTGTTGTTTTAATGCGGGAGCATGATTGCGGTTGGGGAAAAAAAGGGGTGGGGGATAGGAAGAAAGGGGAAACTGGTAGGCACACGCCAGATGTAACATTGAAAACTGTAATTAGTTAATTCGGTGATGCAGGTGACGCAACGTCGACGAGGATTCTTTAAAATTTCCTAGTTCGACCGTGAACAAGGAACTTTTCTCTTGTGTTAATGTAAGGAAGTGGTGTTCACTACGTCACGGATTTTTCTTTTATCAAGGAAACTAATATGCACTTTTTAAAAACACATATCAGATCCCGACTGGCATTTATTGTTCATTCGTCGACCTCGGTGATCTTGGGGCTAAATGCTCTCCTTAGGTCCCACCCAATGTTCGTATCAAGCCTGGGTTGACGGATTTTTACTGGGCGATAAAAGGCCGTAGCACAACTTCCTACAGAGGGAAAGTAAGGCCATCGGTCCCATATTGATTGTTGAATATAAACGAATCTTGGAAACAGGGATGTGGTATCGAAAGAAAAGTATCTAAACTGTACTGATTAAAAGTATCGGAAGAAAAATATTGACACTGTACTAGTATCGAAAGGAAAGTATCGATAACAGTAAGTATTGGTATTGAAACGCACATAAACTTTTCTGCTCCGTCTGCTTGGGGCACCCTTAAGTTGACTGAGTTCATTGAGCTCTACTAAAGCTTCTTTTGTTTAGTTGGTGATGACCGGGCTCATTGATAAAGGAAGAGGGTGATAAGTAAACTAGTCTACACTCGTCTGTCAACTAGTCAGGCGGCTGTATTGATAAACAAAGATGAAATAACAGCTATGAACTATAATAAGATAAAAGAGATCGAATGCTAGAGTTGCTTCTTGCTTTTCGGGCAGAAAATGATTGAGAAGTGAAAAATAGTGTCATTTGTTCTTCCTCCACAGTCCACCCTAGTAAACATTTAATCCTAGCATGAGGGAAGATGACAAAATATTGTTTCTGTCGATAACGATCCGATACCGGATTGTGAGTACTAATATCAGTAAAAATATTGAAAAAAAGAGGACAGTATCGATTTTAGTAATGTATCGATACTCTTTCCACATCCCTATCTGGAAGGTATGTGAAAATACTTTTTCGGGTAGGGTTGGTAGGTCTCTCGCTATCGCTCATAGATATTCTCATTTGATGATATAATCAGTCGGTTCAGAAAGTACACATTAAATACCTCAAATAAATGAAAAAAATGAATACAAAATTATTCATTTAGTACTTTATTTTAACACAAGGGTTCGGGTGAGTTTTTCCCCTTATGCTTTATTGCTCTCCTTCCACAAAAGTACTAGTATATTTCTTCTAAACTCTGTCTTCATAGAAAGTATCTCATCAACGTGGTTAAAAGTGGATAGTTCCAACAGATAGTAAGATGTAAAAAATCCACACACGCAAGGTTTAATTTAGGAGGAAAATAATAGGGAGTATAGTTTTAGAGGAAATGCACATTTAAAGGCGATGATAGAACAACGATAAACAAAGGGTGGTAAACCACTTTCACTGAACCTGTAATTGCCTGATAAACACATTAAGTAACTCATTTGTTAAATCACTGTTTTTCTCACCGTCCTTTACTAATCATTTGGGCTTAACGCATCTAATTACGCTTATAGGGTAGAAATGAGGAGTATTGTCTTTTAGAGAAAATGTATCCGGTTTGGTTTAGAGGGAGAATAAAAAAACATTTTAGGAAAAATCCCTCTCAGGACACCAGCCCTTAATTCGAACCCCAAACTACCAGACATAATTAGATTGGCGCCTTAAACCATGTGTCCACTCTTGCAGGTCCGACTATTAATAATTATTATTCATATTTGTGAAATGATTAGTCTCATTTTTACCATTAGCATACTAAATGGTTGTACCTTGATGGGAGTCGAAACCAGAACCTTGAGCTTGGTAGGCAGACTCATCAACGACTGAGATAATCTGTAGGACTGAAGGACTTGTATGCGTTATGTATAGACGGTGTTAAATGATACACAATTAAAATTACAGTTAATTTTAAACTAGAAATAGTATTAAATTCATTCGTTTTCAAACTAAAAATAATAGTTTTATAATGCTTAGATATATTTTATATAGCAAATAAATCGGCCTCCTATTTAATGACTAAACCCTCTCATGTTTTATCTTGAGTTGAAAATAACGGCTTAGAGATTATATTAACTAGTTCTCCTTATATCAATTTGTGGCTTGGTAATGTGGGAGTGATTAGAAACGAGTATATTTTCTCGAGATTTGATTACAGACCACAACTTCTTAATTAAGTCCCTCCATTAAAACTTAATACACATAATCTATATATGTATAATTTTCTTTAGTTAGTGAATGAATGTATGGTATTATGACAGAGCCATCAAAGTCATAAAAAATAAATAAGGTATATAAAAGTAGGTATTGAGCTGAAGAATCGCACAAAAACCACGAAACGCTTGAACAGTTGCCGGACTTTGCTTCAAACCCTATGCTTTGTACGGGCAATAAGATGACTCGCATGAGTACGACGACTTTATTTAACTTGTTTATTATGCTATATGAAGAAAAGTTTCATATCGTTGGTATTTCAGCCACTATTCTCGCCTTGGTGTTTAAAAAAGATAATATTATCCCAATATATCTTTAAGAAAATGTGGGTGTATACATTTTAGATTAACCTGCTTCGTTTGCTGAATAGTCTAAGCTCTAAGACATCACTCTGTAAATAAACTAGTCTCCTGATTACGGTAGATATGAGTTCAAATCCCTGTCGGATGTACTGAGAATATTTAAAAAAAAATCGGTTTTCCACTCTTCCTTCCCTTCTTAATTCAATCTTCCACATTGCCCACTTTGGTGACCACATAGTCTAAGGTGCTACCCTCACAATATACTAAAATACCGATGACGGGGAGATCAGGGCCCGATCTGGGTCGGGTGTACTTATGGTATTTTTTCCTAAACGGTTTTCCACTCTCCTTACCCCCACAGATACGGGTATTCTTCATATAAATTAATTCTTACTAATCCCTAGTATATTAGTATAATTAGTACATAGCCCTAACAAGTGGTAAGACGCCATGTTAAATAAAATAACTTCCTCATACCCAACACATTAGCGTAATTAGTGCAAATGATTATAACTCAAATGGTTTGTGAAATGCAGTTTACAATAATAAATAATTTTGGATCTTAGCTACCTACTATTTATCCTATTAATTTAAATGTATGTAGCCTGTACGTGTAATAAAATGCGGAACTCTAGAACAGCATATGAGCGTTTGGATGGTGTCACCTTAGACCGAACCACACAGGGCTACCCATCGGAAAACCCTTTGTTTATGTAGGATTGTATTTCGGTCCAGTGATTAGATAGGCCCTATATTGATAAAATATTATATAGGAGGGTATTGCGAGACTAAACGAGTTCCTCAAACAGCATTAAAGTAAACACTTTTTAATACTGCTTCTCTAGATACATTTATATTGTGAAAAGAAGATAACCCGTTAAACACATTAGTGTATACCTTATTAACATTTTAATAATTTTGTATAATTTAATTAGTCCTTTATGTGAACTTTAAGGGCAATTAAACTTAATACTGCGAAATTGCCCTTGTTTGCCCTTTAGCATTTTGATTTCTCAAGTACGTTTTTATTACCTATTTAAAAATGAGCGTAACTATAAATAATTGGGTATCAACATTTTTAATTAAAATCACATGAGATAGTCGGATACTAGTGCTAAAATTATTTGTTCGGGTAGGGTTTGTAAAATATTGTAAACGTACTTTAATATGAAGACCTCTAGTTCAACGATAGCAGCCATATTTTATATCATTTTGATCATGTAACCGTTAAGGGGGAATTTTGCTATACATGTTTTAAGCCTCTCTTGATAGTATGAATAAAGATTTATTTTATTTAAACAAGCTATAATTAATAACAAGTATTAAATAGAAATGTATAACATAAAATCATAACACCTCTAAATCAAGATAAATAATTTTCACCTACCAAATTATATAGACAGACACGGAGAATTAACGTAAAAGCCGATCCCCACGGGGTCGTTTGTATGACCTGGGCGTTTAATTCACGACCTCTTCATTCGTAAACAGTCGTCTGAGCGTGGATCAGGTCCAGCCAGGTGTGTTCGTTGTGACAAAGTGAAACCGCGACTGATAAAATACTCACTGGGAACGTTGAGAGTCGTAGACTGGTCCACGACTATGATCAGTCAACAAAAACACGGTCGTACACACGACCTCGCGGGAACCCGCTTAAACTCTGTGGTTTGTTGGTGATAGTGAGGCTGTGGCTCGAATTATGGACGAGTTTACATGTTCCTAAACTGTTCCAACCGTTTTCTACACACAAATGCGGGTATATTTCCTCTAAAGTATATATTCTTCATTTAACTAAATGTGGATAGCCCAGACGATTAGTAAGAGGTGGAGCACAAAAAAAATGTATTTCCAACCTAAGAGCAAGTAAATAATATTTTTTAAATCATACTTTCAACTATAGGACTACTGAGAGAGTAGGAGTGAGGTTGTGTGTTTTTAGAATTAAATGACATTATCAGCGTGAGGAAAGGATGGGAAAATCATATATGGGAAACACACCAGAACGTATTCGCTCGGGATTTGAACACATAATTTATCAACAACGATATTAATTAATTAATTCATTTTTGAAGGTTTAAATAAGCTCCCAGCCATGTTGGCCACGCTGTCTAAGGCGCCAAGATCATAACATATTACATTACCGGTCAAGAGAGGTTGAGGTTTTATTCTAGGCTTGGCACACCGAGGGTGGTTTTATCATTCTCCCTTCACGTTACTGGAAGTGTACTATCTACAGAGAACCCTTATAAACGATGTCGATAGCAGCAGTGTTGAACGTACTAATAATAAAAACACTTTGAGAATTAGAAATGGCTTCGGTCACCGCATGGTTTAATACGTAACTCTCGTGTTGGACTAAACTGCCTATGACAGAGAGATCGGGATTCGAATAGCAGTTGGATGTACCAATAGTGTTTTTTCCAAAAGGATTTTCCAAATCGTCCACGTAAATGCTGGTACACCTCATATAAATTCAGCCTTACTCATCCCTAGCTCTTTAGCGTAGTTTTTAAATATACTTATAACTTGAACAGATAGTAAAACTAGGTTCTAAAAAAATTTGTATCTTCGAAAAAATAGTTATACTTTATTATATTTCTTAATATGATCAAATGTAATATTATATGTAACTTTCCACTTCATCTTGCTATCCAGATAAGCTGTACGAAATTTAATTAAGTTAATTGGGTAGGGATGAATTCTAGGTACAATTGAGAGAAAATACACTCGCAATTACTTTGAGGGAGAGTTTGAAACGATTTGGCGAATAAAACCCTCAATACATCTCCACTAGGATATTAACCCTAGTATATAGGTCACTGGTAAACCAGACTAGATGAGCCTGACATTTTATCCCCATCCCCATCGATGTGAGCAGTATTATATAACTTTTATACAATTGGAAGACTCCTAAACTCTTAAAACTAATAATAAACCTCTAAAGAAAGCACACAGTAAAATGGTGCGAATAAACCTTCTGTGCTCTTATTTTTCACTCTGATATATATATATATATATATATATATATATATATATATATATATATA
>CABFOW010000002.1:772392-816329 GCA_902141385.1 Timema californicum | reverse complement strand
ATATATATATATATATATATATATATATATAATTCTAATTGGCGCTGAAGCTGCGTGTGAAGAATATGTGTGCATTTTGGTCTTATAAAACAAGATCCTTACATTTCTCAAGGTATAGTTGGATACTAAAGATTAATACTGATGTCTCTGCTAGTAGTTTTTGTAGTTAATCTTGATTATTTAGTTTATGAGTCGATTAATGATATCGCTTTAAGATACTTCTTCTAAAGTCAACAAGCCGAAGTTAGGTTTTATGTTATTTCTATCCATCCGGAGTCGCACATGCATCAAGCTCTTCGGCTGTTTAGTGATACCTACACCATCTGGTAGAACTCCCATGTACTAGGGGTATTCATGAAGTGTGGTGGTTCCCCGTTGTTTCTGCACTGAATTTCTATGAGCAGGCGTGAAATAGCCTACCAATTCTTCCGGAAAGGTATTTTCACATACCTTTCAGGGTTGTTCTACGTACCACAATCGACATTGGACCGACAGCTTTACTTCCCCTCAGAAGGAAGTTGTGCTATAGATTTTTACCACTCAGGAAAAATCCATCGGCCCCCGCTGGGTTTGAACCCATCACGAGTATTTTATTCCAAGATCACTGAGGTAGATCTCTAAGATTATAAAATGTAAATTAATGACCCAGTACAATTTTTACTTTTAATACATATGTGTTGTAATAAATCCAATTAAATAGACAAATAATTACAACCTTAAATCTATAAACTATATAACAAATTTATTAGCCTCACAATTATTTATTTCATACTAATGTTTTGTATTAAAAATATTAATTATTGCATTTAACAACATGGCTATTAACTATTCAGTAGAAAATGCAAGGGACTAGAAGGGCTTATTGGAGAAAGTGCACCCTTATTTTCTTGCATATAGGCAGAGGCAGTTTTTTTTTGTTATTGGCGATAAACGCGAATTGTTTTTCTGTAGCTTCAAAATCTATATTTACACGTTTCACAATGTTTATGAAGTGATCCAACATATTTTCAAATCGCGAATTTTCGCGAAATTTTGCTATTCTCGCGAAATTTTATTATTCTCGCGATTAACGCGAAAAATTTAATATTTTTTTCACACTTTAATATTTCAATAGTCGGATTTGAAGTTTTAAAAACAATATTTTATTGAATAAACATTCCTTCACAGCGTAAAATTTGCCGCCATTTTATTTTCACAGAAGTCTCACAAGCCTTAAGAATGTGTCTGGATCATATATTTTGCGCATGCGTAGTTTTAAAACTGAAACAAGACTGGAAAGAAACGTGTTTTTCACCTCAAAGGGTTTTTTTAAAAATCAACATATCCTGCGTTAATTTTAATACTCGCTGCCAGATATTTATTTAAGTTATTTTGGGTACTCAGCTTATTTTATATTTCACTTAAACCAAATAAAAATATCTCAAACAAGAGATTTCAACTACCATATGTCGCCACCCGCCATCTTGCCGTCTTGGAATGATTAAGTAAATAAAACACAATAGAATTACTACTCATAGACTGCACATCAAATTTTAAGCCAAAAAACACTTTGCTTGTTGCATTTACTAAGCAATGTTCAAGCATGTAAATTCTAGAGGTAATAAGTATATAAATTTTTTGGTGCTACACATTTTTCATATGTTGGTATTAGATAGTTTTCTTTCGATATAGCCCGTCACTAGCTTCACTAATAAACCATTAAATTAGCGTGTTAATACTTGATTAGATCATGATTTGCAATTTTCAACACAAAACACCACCATTTTGAAAAATTAATGAGAATTTTTAAAAAAATATTCACCATAAAAACCTGCCTCTGCATATAGGATAAGAAAAACAAATGGATTAAGGGCTATAACAGGAACTTGGTATTAATAACAGCTTAAAAAATACAGATTTCTCTTGCTGTCAAAATTGATCACATTTTTAAATATATTATTTGATATGTATTAAACCCGGGACCCTTAGCCCAGTAAACAGACATGCTACCGACTGAGCTAAGATGATGGAAAAGATACGTTATAATGTATTTTAAAATTTGATACACTACCAGATTGGTTTAAACTTAAACGCCCCATGACCTCATTGGAATATAATAAAGCTTGAAACAGACATCCCTTGGTGGTGCCGTTTCCTACATTCTAGTTTATAAACTCATGGAATCTAGACCAATGAAAACATTTTACAAAATTTACAAAAATAAAACAAAACCAAATAGTTTTTTATTTTAATATAATAATTATCTTACATATCCCATTTAACTGTTGTCAAATGAATGAAACATAAAACCGTCCTTGGAAACTTTTTCTGGCTCGTACATAATCTAGAATCTAATATCTCTCTGCTAATCGGTTGTGAGATAGGTTCAAATACGAGCCGGTCGTATTTAAGCAGTCTTTCATCCTCTTTCTAAGAAAATGTATGTGAGTTTACTATAAATTACCCTCCTCACCAATACCGTTTCGGAATTAGTTCGTAAATAACGATTTGGTCGGGCCAAGAAATATAAAATCGGCTAAATTGGGACTTCCTCTATATTAGGGATTAAAAGTATATTTAAAAAAATATGAACAGCTCCTGTTATAATCTTATTTTATTTATATATTTCTTAAGACATTGGCCTATTACACGGGGTGGTGAGGAGGAGGGTGATTAGATAAAATCCACTCGCATTAGCATAGAGTTCTAATTGGAAAACAACAGTGATAATTGATAGCCCACGCGTGCCTCTTGGGCACTTAGCCTTGATTTAAACTTTGACCTCCCTGTCACTGAAAATCCAATCTTAGGCAAGCTTGACACTTATTGTCACGTAACTGTCTGGGAAGAGTTTTTATCAGCTATTAAAATATAAGCTTAATAAGTATGAATAACAGTTTTTAGCATGAAGCTATAACTATATCATATTTTTTAAAATAGTATCTCCACTTTTGACCTAGAACATTAAAATGAAATTCACTTGGCCTATATGTTGACCTGCTTTGGTGGCCACATGGTTTAAGGCGTCAATATAGCAATAGACGGGGAAATATAAGCTCTAATCCCAGTCGGGATTACTGAGAGTGTTTTTTTCTAAATTATTTTACACTCTTTCTATATACGTAAATACTGGTACAATTCCTTTAAATTCAACCTTCCTCATGCCTATCTCAGAAGTACAATTAGTCCATATGCGTATAACGTGAAAAGTTAGTAAAACGCAATGATAAAATCAAAACAAAAAACTAATATTTGTCATTCTAAAATTGTGTCTTATTAGATTTACTAATTTTACCTAGTTTATCTAAAAAGTGATCAGAAAGCTTCAAATAATACTTCTTTATGGATAACTGTATAATTTATCTTTATGTTATTAATTAAATCGACTATGAATGTAAATATAGCTATTTTAATTTATTTCCTTCGCTGTTGAGGCAACATGTTTTTCCAGTTTTAAAATAACGGGCTTTCTATGAAAATCATATTGTAGATATATGATCATTATCTGACAGTCACAAAAGTTGCTAAAGCTCTTTTAATATATTCACATGCCAACTCATATTCTCTACAGCTGTCACTTTTGACAACTAGTGATGATTGCGTGGTAGTTGTATGACTCAATACAAAAAGTATATTAAATATATTCACTACTCCTTTCAATTTAAAATCAAATTATTTATATATTCGTTTGGGTTTTTAAGACAAATAGACTAACACAAAGACTATATACACCATTTTAAAAATAGTTCATGTTAGCTGATGAGCTTTTACTATCTATATTAATATATTAATTCCTACAAGCTACTAACGAACAGGGGGTATCTATATGAGTTTTCCTGTGACGTAAAGATAAAGGTTCGAATCTTATCCAAATATACTGAGGGTAAATTTCTTAAAGTGTCCCCTAATCTGCTTCTACACAAAAGTGAGTGCGTTAACTCTAAACTATACCTTCCTCATATCTACTCCCCTATAAAGGTGACCTGGTGGTCTAGGGATAAGGTGTCAGACTTCTGTGCTGAGGGTCCGGGGTTCAATACTCAGTCCCGGCGCAAATTTATCTGATTACCAAACCTTTCCTTCACCTCTGACAAGTCGTGTATTAATCAAAACTTATGAATGTGGAGAATGACAGGCCTCCACCGTGGTTCGGATTACACGTTAAACTGAAGGTTCTACATTTCATCTCAAAATCACCCTACCACTACACATGAGCGTAAGTGCGTATAATCCGAACGGGTAGTAAGACGTGGTGCTAATAATAATAATAATAATAATAATAATAATAATAATAATGCTAATAATAATAATAATAATAATAATAATAATAATACTTATCTATCGTAGGTCAAATGCATATATCCCAAACGAGCAGTAAGATGCGGTTAAATATGTATTTTGTATGTAATGCGGGTGCAAAATCACCCCAAGTCCTCTGAACTTTCTCGGTGGCACTGTTAAAGAACCACCCTCTCTTCACGAAATGTCGAATCACATTAGTACCAAGTTGGTCCTGCAATATTTCCCTTTTCGATCCCATTGACTGTTTTAATGGTAGTTGTGGAGCAATATCGCTGGTAAAGTGAAATTAGCTCTCTCCTCATTTCAGAAGGGGGCTGGTTCCGGTGTCTGGCTGGTTGCTAACATCCATAGCGAACAACGTGACAACTTTATAACGCATCGCGAGCTAGTAACGGGCACTATTATTGCGCCTACACCTCATATAGGGCCAGCTACATAGCACTAATGTTATTACTGTAAAACACTCAACCTTAATTTTCGCGATACATAGTTACATTTTACTAGGGGTATTTAACGAACAGTTTCTCGATGGAATGCTTATATCAAACGCACAACTTAAAAACTAAATTAACTCTTAACAGCAATGTTCCTCTGGTCATCAATACATCAGTGATATGAGAAGCCCCATTTAAACCAATGACACATTTTTCAACCGTGTCAGGAATCAAACCCGGGAACTCTAACTAAGAAGCCATCATCGATAAAAAGAGAGCTAAGGCTTAGGTCTATTATTATTAAAAATCCTATGGTCTACAAAGTTAATGACAAAAATAGTAATGAAAGATTTTTTTCATTTATGATACTATTATATTTATTACTATTATATCTATTTGATACTAGTGGGATCATGGGCAAATGAACATTACTCACGTAGTCTGGTTTGATAGGGACCAAGGGAACGTGGCTAGAATTCTGGCAATGTATTTATAATGGATTAACCTTAACAGTTTCCTAACCCCCCTCTGCGTAAATACAAGTACATTTAATCTAAATTGTAGCTTTCTAATCCAAAACCATTAGTGAAATCAGATATGGATAGCCCTAACGAGTAGTGAGTTGTTTGCAAAAAGAAAAAAAGTTTAAATTTCAAAGCTAAAGGAAACCAAGGGCCGTGATTATAGTCGAAATTCGGATATATCCCAACTCCTGATGTTCATAGCTGCCTGTAATTCGTTTACTGGGCTATTGGTTGAATCTCAAAATTTGACTATAAATTCATCCCTAAAATAACCAATATTAAGAAAATTGTTATAACCAATTAAAAATTAAAGCAGTGATTTTCAATACTATTTCTTAAAAGTAAGTCCTCATTCAAAAACACTTATCTCAAGTAAGCCTACCCACAATAGTTAGAACTCTTTAAATAATTTTTTGGTTAAAACTCTTTTCCTTAGTCAAAATAGTGTTTTTTTAAACTAAATATTTGAACTAAGAAGAAAGTTTACTATTTTTTACTAACCAATTAAAGAGTAATTGATTGCCTAGTCCTATTTTACCTGTAACATTACCAAAATCAATAAACATATCTTTTATCGATAACAATTCCTCCTGTCACTTTGTAAAATAGGCATAAAAAGCGAGACGAATCTAATGAAACTACAACATTTCTTGTTTCAAATATAGTAGATTTTTATATTAAACTTAAGGTAAACTTGGGAAAAATAGCTGCAATTTACTAAATTATTTTCGTGGACCCTTAAAAAATACTACCCACGCGTATCACTTGTTGAAAACCACTGGATTAGAGAAGTGAACGTTTTTCCTTTTTTATTTGATGCCATAATAATATTATTATTATTATTTAACGTATGCGTTTACACATTATACGATAATGTCTACAAATGGACTAAGTTAAATAAAAATTACTAAAACTTTTTTCAAATTCTTTTATTTGTATGGTTGATACTTTAGGTAAAATACAATTATCTTTATGTAATAGCTCATGTTAACTATTCATTAAAATGTGAAAATAATAATGAAAAAATTAAAGAAATCAAGCAATACCTTTCATGCACGAGGAACTTCGGGTGTTTTGAGAATTAAAATAAAATGTGATCACTCTATTAATATTTTCGAATACACTTTACCTTTAATGTATACTTCTCTCTATACGTAAATGATATTTAATCAAGCCTGTTAGTTCAGTTATTAAACATATCGTGTCTTTACACTTGCTCATTCAGTTAAATTACTTTCAATCTTAATGTTTCTGCGAAATTATTCACTTGTAAACTTAGATAGAATATGAATATGAATTCAAGGGTGTTGAATATAATGGGCCATTCATGCTATTTGTATATTATGCTAACTGGAATCTGAATAGAATTGCTTAACAGTACATTTGATTGGTTGTAGCAAAATTAATGTGTTTGAAAGGAAGGGATATTATTCCTGGATAATAACTGGAGACTGATTAGAGTTGTTGTAAAGGTACATACGATTGGTTGAGGCAATGCCAAGGTGTTGTAAATAAAGGACCATTCTATCTGGAGACTGAGTAGAGTTATAACAGTACATTTGAATGATTGTGGCAAAATTAGTGTGTTTGAAAGAAAGAGATATTATACTTGGATAATAACTGAAGACTGATAAGAGTTGTTGTATAAGCATATCTGATTGGTTGTGGCAGTGCCATGGGATTGTAAAGGAAGGGATAGTTTATTTGCTGCGTGTGGTTCTATATTTGTCTTAATCTATTTTCACAAATATATATTTTTATGCCACACTTTATCATTACACATTTTCTTCCATTTAAATATAGTTTAATAATTGAGGATACTACTATATATAATTTATTAAACAGAATCAAAGCTTGGGTACTCATAATACATATAAGCTTCTAAGTTTTGCTATCTCCAAAGTTGGACCTAGACTCGAATATAAAGTTGTGATGTTTTCTAACTTGATTCAAACGATTTTGTCCCCAACTTTGCAACAGTATCGACCTGTAAAATATCTATCAGTGATCAAATAATTTATAATTGTTATTATATATATATATATTTTTCCATTATCGTTATTTTAATTACTCACTTTTAAATAAACGCTGCTGAAATAGCACTTATTATATAAAGTAATTTTAAGCAATATCATATTAATGGATTATAAAGTTTGCAAACAACTCTTCAACCGAAATAACTCTATAATGTAATGCAGGAACTTTTGTTTCATTGCTTGAAATCCTTGAATTGACTGATTGATTATATTAGAATCCTAACAGCATCTTAATTAACTCTATCAGTTTAGAAAGTGCAAGTTAAATACCTCAAATAGTAAAAACAATATTAAGATTACTATAAGTTCTTTCAATATAAACATAACTGATAAATTCAACATATTTATTGTTCAGCTATTAATTAAACTCGTAATAAAAGCTAGTGACTAAAGTAGGAAGATTGTTTGTAGTTGGACTCTGTGAAATATATTTAAGAGTTGCTTGCCGTGTCAAACCAAATATCTAGTTCAAATATATTTGTGCAATGTAAAGTGTGTAATGAAACGAGAAGTGATTGATGACAAGGAAAACACAAAGTAACATAAAGAGAGTGATGATGAGTGAAACACAGATTAACATAAAGTGATTGATAACGAGTGAAACACAGATTAACACAAATAAGTGACAACGTTTAAAACACAAAGTAACATAAAGTGAGTGATGGCAAGTGAAACACAGGGTCACATAAAGCGAGTGATGACGTGTGAAACACAAAGTAACATAAAGTGAGGGATGACGTGTGAAATACAAAGTAACATAAATATAATTATTACAGGTTGAGCACAAAGTATAAAGTGAGTTATGGCAAGTGAAACAAAGTAACATAAAGTGTGTGATGATGAGTGAAACACAGAGTAACATAAAGTGAGTGATAGCAAGTAAAACAGAGTAGCATAAAGTGATTTATAGCAAGTGAAACACAAGGCATTAAGTGAATTATGGTAAGTTAAACACAGAGCAACATAAAGTGAGTGATGATGAGTGAAACACAGAGTAACATAAGGTGAGTGATGGCTAGTAAAACAGAGTAACATAAAGTGAAACATAAGGTATAAAGTTAGTTATGGCAAGTGAAGCAAAGAATAACAAAAAGTGAGTGATAACAAGTGAAACACAAGGTATATAGTGAATTATAGCAAGTTAAATACAGAGTAACATAAAGTGAGTGATGATGAGTGAAAGACAGAGTAACATAAAGTGAGTGATGACAAGTGAAAAACAAGGAATAAATTGAATTATAGCAAGTTAAACACAGAGTAACATAAAGTGAGTGATAGCAAGTAAAATAGAGTAACATAAAGTGAAACACAAGGTATAAAGTTAGTTATGGCAAGTGAAACAAAGAATAACAAAAAAGTGAGTGATAACGAGTGAAACACAAGGTATATTAGTGAATTATAGCAAGTTAAATACAGAGTAACATAAAGTGAGTGATGATGAGTGAAAGACAGAGTAACATAAAGTGAGTGATAGCAAGCAAAACAGAGTAACATAAAGTGAAACACAAGGTATAAAGTTAGTTATGGAAGTGAAACAAAGAATAACAAAAAGTGAGTGATAACAAGTGAAACACAAAGCTTGTTGATTGTGGAGGTGGAGGATCTGTTTGCTGAAAATGTTGTCCAGTCGAAGGGGATGTTTGCTTCATCGCTGGCTAGGGGAGCACTTGGTGGATGGTGTGAGGGTGTTTGTTGGAAGCAGAGGGGTGTGGGGAGGAGGGAAGCATACGAGTAGACTGACTAATTGGACAAGGGCGATACCCGAACACAACGGACTCCAAATTAGAATTAATCAATGACAAGCAGGTGTGACGTTTTGACGAGAACCTCTTTGTGTATTTCGGAAAACCAAATAAATCAGTTTATCACAACAGCTCGTCTTGTTTTAATTGTTATCTTTGGAATCCAAACCTAATTCATAATATGAATAATTAATACTACAAAAATAGATACTGTAAGTTCACCATTGTTTGAAACTTATCCCGGTGGGAATGCAGACTAAATGCCATGCTATAAAAGTTTGGTTTGGTTGTTGATTGTAAGGCTAGGGCTCAAATCCAATATGGTAGCCTTCGTTTACCCTGTAATGGAGCAAGCTTACATCGCACGGTTCCAATATGGTAACCTTTGTTTACCCTGTAAGGTAGCAAGATTACCTCACGTGGTTCAAATGTGGTACTCTTTGTTTACCCTGTCTAGGGGAAATGGACCCATAGTTTCGTTGAAGGGTAGTGGAAAATCATTCAGGTAGAAACACTCTCAGTACACCCGACCGGGAATGAAGCCCAGATCTCCCCTTGATCCCTAGTCAGGCTTATTGGGAGAGTGACACCTCACCACATTTTTTATGGCCACTAGTTTAGTTCTAAGTTTGAATAAAACGTTTAACATTCATGAATTTTGAACTTTTATTTTAGCAGTGGTGAATTTGATGTCCAGAGTGCTTGTTGTTGTGTATTATCTATCTATGGTTAAGTCAGTTGCGCTGCTATGATGACTCGGTTCAAAGAGTGCGCGTGAAATATTATTAAAAACATGTACTTTTTTCCCCTAGAAATTGAAAAAGGGAACGAGCTATTAATAATTTGTGATGTTACCATATAAATCAAGTTCCACTCCCCGAATTACTCAATGATATCATCTTGACGTCGGGGAGGGATGGGAAAGAGGCGGAGGGAGAAGATACAGCCGTACCGTCTTCAAAATTACCTGGAACGAAGGAAAACTAAGTAATGCGCAATTAAAACTTCTCTCTCTTAGTATCCTGTTCACAGTAGACCGAATATTCCTAAAGAGGAAATTAAAAAACAAACAAGGTAAAAAGTTGGGAGCCCTCCTTCCCTTAGTATCAAGACTTGAGAGAGGAAGCTCCTCACTAAAATATGAAAAAAAAGAAGTTTTATTAAATGATTATTTGTTGAGGATATATTTATAAGATTTTGGCAGCTGCTCAGTATTTTGTGAGCTGTTTGTTACAGGAACATTAATATCAATTTTAAAGGTTTAGATAAAATTACTGCTTCTTAATCTTTGTTTTTCACAGACTTTTTCTCATGAAAATATGACTAAATTATTTAATATATACATGAGAGAAGGCTACACAGTTTTATGGCAAAAATATTCACTGAAATATCTTTAATTTCTACATTTGTATTCCAACTAAAATAAATCTCTTAAAGCACTTGTGAGTCATCTGGTGTTGAAAATATATTTTTAATATTATTTATAAAAAAATATCAACAGCAAATTCACCCTAGGGTATATGCAACATTATAATTAATCAAATTATATTTAAAATGCAGAGTGCGAGCTAAAATATAATTAGGGCATTCTATTCCGGTTATAGTTTTAAATGGCTTAAGACCATTTTTACTTTAAAAATCACAACACTAGAAACAAGCAAATTTTGTTTGATTTTTTTTGAAAAATATTTTA
Source organism: Timema californicum (assembly GCA_902141385.1). Classification (NCBI taxonomy): domain Eukaryota; kingdom Metazoa; phylum Arthropoda; class Insecta; order Phasmatodea; family Timematidae; genus Timema; species Timema californicum. Next base: position 805,619 of record CABFOW010000002.1, on the reverse strand, counting down.
AAAGTTGAACTTTAACTAATTTTTTATAGCTTATTTATGTAAAAATCAAACAATAAGCGCTATGGTCTTATTATGAGCAGTTTAGTTAAGCTCTTACAATATAGTTTTATTAAAACAAAGTGTTCATTTTCTTCTCAATTTGATGTTGGTACATTTTATGACTATCCTTATTATACTAAAATATTAAGTTGCAATAGCCCAAACGAACATAGCTATCAGAAACACTTAGCTTTGAACAGAACACGGACCAGTCTAAACCCAGCTCGAGCAAATATATCTATACCACTGTATTTCTGGAGAAGGACAAAACTACACACGTATATAAATTCATTTTTATTCAGCTCCTGAATCGAGCCTGAATCCCAAAATTCACACACAGTACACCTAACCAATCGGTCTTGAAGACCAGTTTAACCCAACCAAAACACGCACTGGAGGGCAAGTGGACAGAGGTATCAGTCTAATCTTGTTTGATTTGCTGACTATAGAAATGCTGGGAATAGAATCTCGTCTGGATGAAATGAGTTTTTTCTATCTAAATAATTTCCCACTTTACATCCCCACAAATGTGGGGTATTTATTTTAATTTCTGCCTTAACCATTCTTAACTAATCAGTGTAAATATGCGGTTAGCTCAGATGGATATTAGGACGTGGATTATGAAAAATTGATCACTCAAAGTTATTATTGTATCGCGGAGTTTTGATTCTTGAAAGAGTGAGAGAGAAGTGTGTTTTGAATTTGAATATTTACCTGGATAGCTTAAAAAGTACGCAGAAAATATATCTGAAATATATGAACAGATTTTTGAAAAAATATACTACCAGGATCATTTTATTAACCAGTTAATTATATACAAACACTATTAAATAACTTAGGTTTAGTACAGAATTAACACTAAGTCTCTTAGCTGTAAAATAATAAGATGTAAAAGGGTAACCAATAATATAACAGATAGTACTTATTTTCAGCCATGACTAGAGCCTTGGGCCATAGGGTACATTTTCTATAAGCTATTCACTCAGTCCTAACCACTTAGATTACGTAGTTGATAACCCTGGCGTTGGAACGTACTAATAAACATATATTTAATATAAATGGTTACCAACGATCGGCCTATATAATGTGCAATTTATGTCTCAAGCTTCTCTAAGTAATTTAATAACGGTAGGCATAGGTAACAAAATTTTATATTGAGAGGAATCATTAAATAGTTACCACTTGAACAAGCAAATTATAAAGAGAAGTGTGTAAGAGAGTTGGTTGGAAATAGAATAAAGATAGCATTGAAAGAGATACACGTCTATCTTCAATGTATTCGAGATATTTTTTCATCACTGAACTTTACTACCTATCTCAGCTATACGCTTTTTAATTTGTATAAATGAGGTAGGTATGAACAATATATAATTGCGGAGAAATATTCCTGTAATGACGTGAAGGGAATGGGGGAACCCATTTATAAGAAAATTTCTTCAAAATACTAAGCCGTTGTTCGAACCCTGTTCTCTCCATCCGCAACAAACTAGACTAAGCTTGACTAACGCCTTTGTAAACGTGTCTACAAGTGCTGGTAAATTCTCTGACACAATGGCCTTATACAATGCATACAAAATTGGATTTTAATTAAGCTACAATGCATTTAATTACTATAATAGGTAGAGATGAGGATGGTATAATTGAGAAGAGATGAACCCAAATTTGCGTGGTGGGAGAGTGGGAAACATCGAGAAAAACACTTACAGTGTAGACGAATAGGATTTAAAACAGAATATCCCCGTCATTGGCTTTTAGACTAGACGAGAAATACGTTTAGTCTGCATGCCCACATATCGGGGATCCTAAATAATTTATTTGATTCAAAATACGTTGAGTATTTTCAAAACCAAATGAAAATCGATATTCAAAGAGCGTTTGACTCTCTTTACAATTTGCCTCTCGTTTTATTAATGAACTACTTGAGCGCTCGCGACGTTTGACAAGAGTATTATTGATGCTGCGGAAAACTTGGTTCAGATTCTCTTTGACAACCTGCCTCTCATCATCTACACGAACCTTGGATCTACTTCACTTCCCCTCTCGTCAGAAATGTTACCGTTCCTTTTACAGCAGTTTTAAAGAATCCCTGGTCAGCAAATCCTTATATTTGTCTACCCTACTAATCATCTATATTTTTATTAATCCATTGTCTTACATGCCTATCGCTATAATTGGCCATTTATCTGCATAATTGCCTGTTTTATCAGTTTAGCTACTCATTTGTCTGCCTGTATTTTTCATATTATATATATACACAGATATCTGTCCAACTGATTATGATATTTCATTAGGTCCATTTATTCACTTAAGTATATGTATAATGTTTACTACCAATCATCCATCCTAGCTCTCTTTATATATCATTTAATTATAAACGCATCTATATGTGATATTTATGTATTAATATCTTTCTTCTTGTATTTATAATTATTAAGATTTAAGATAAAGTCCAAATAATAATTTGTATTATTCTACAGTTTGTACTTGTAATAAGTATTAATTATCCTAAAATATTTGATTGAGAGCACTCTTAGTTTCATTAAAGAAGGTAGGACAGTTACCTCCACCCCCACCTCCACCCCCTTCTATGTATTAAATGTTTCATTAGGGGAGTTAGGACAATAATCTCCTCTTGTGTATATTATATGTTTCATTAAAAACTGTAGGACAGTAGCCCCACCACACTTGTGTGTATTAAATGGTTAATTAGAGATGTTAGTATGTTAGGGCAATAACCCCCTCTTATCTATATTATATGTTTCATTAAAGTCTGTAGGACAGTAACCCCACCACACTTGTGTGTATTAAATGGTTAATTAGAAATGTTAGGGCAATAACCCCCTCTTATCTATATTATATGTTTCATTAAAGTCTGTAGGACAGTAACCCCACCACACTTGTGTGTATTAAATGGTTAATTAGAAATGTTAGGGCAATAACCCCCTCTTATCTATATTATATGTTTCATTAAAAACTGTAGGACAGTAGCCCCACCACACTTGTGTGTATTAAATGGTTAATTAGAGATGTTAGGGCAATAACCCTCTCTTATCTATATTATATGTTTCATTAAAGTCTGTAGGACAGTAACCCCACCACACTTGTGTGTATTAAATGGTTAATTAGGGAAGTTAGGACAATAACCCCCTTGTGTGTATTAAATGTTTCATTAGGGAAGTTATAACAATAACCCCCTTGTGTGTATTAAATGTTTCATTAGGGAAGTTAGGACAATAAGCCTCTTGTGTGTATTAAATGTTTCATTAGGGAAGTTAGGACAATAACCCCCTTGTGGGTATTAAATGTTTCATTAGGGAAGTTAGGACAATAACCCCCTTGTGTGTATTAAATGTTTAATTAGGGAAGTTAGGACAGTAACCCCCTTGTGTGTATTAAATATTTCATTAGGGATGTTAGGACAATAACCCCCTTGTGTGTATTAAATGTTTAATTAGGGAAGTTAGGACAGTAACCCCCTTGTGTGTATTAAATGTTTCATTAGGGAAGTTAGGGCAATAACCCCCTTGTGTGTATTAAATGTTTCATTAGGGAAGTTAGGACAATAACCCCCTTGTGTGTATTAAATGTTTCATTAGGGAAGTTAGGACAACTCCTTGTGTGTATTAAATGGTTAATTAGAGATGTTAGGGCAATAACCCCCCTTGTGTGTATTAAATGTTTCATTAGGGAGGTTGGGACAAAAAAAACCCTTGTATATATTATAATGTGTTTTATTTATGAAGGTAGGACAGTATACCTCCCTTGTGTTTATTAAAATAATGGTTCATTAAGGAAGTTAATACAGTAACTTTCCTTTGTGCATACTGTACAGTTCATTAGGGAAGGTTGGGCAGTATTCCCACTGTGTATGGTCTTTGGTTAATTAAGATTGGTTGATCATTAAGAATTTTAGTTTTACTCAATGAATTATTTGGATAAGTATAACAATAAGAATAAAGCACAAATTAATTTTCCAATATTAGAAATAATTGACTTTATATTTGAACTATATACACATTATCTGTTGATATATGCACAGCATTTCAGCTTTTTTTGTCACATTATTAATTAAGATGAAGTATTTTTAAGTGTGAAACTATTCTAGGTTATCAAATTAGAAACTTTTGGTTCAAAAAATACTTTGTATGCTTTCATTATCACACATTTTTGTCTTAATATTACTTATTTAAATATTTTAAGAATGACATAGTATTCTTTGTTCCATTACAAATACACGTGATGAATATTTGATTCTATAATGATTAATGATTTTTATGCTTTTCTTTACTCTGATCCTTACTATTCATCACAGCAAAGGGAATTTAAATTATTATATTAATATTTTGGGGATTAGTTAGGTAGAGTGTAAATTAATGTAAACTCATTTACGTTTGGGAAACCATTTAGAAACAACAACCCTCAGAATATTGGCCGGGATAAGAACCTTGTCCTCCTCTTGTCAATGGTAAACCAGAATATATGAGCTTTACACCTAGTCCACGGGAACGGCTAATATATTTGTTTTTCAATTTTCTTCTACGTATCTAATCAAAGTAATTTTTTAATGTACTATTTTTTAGAAAACATTAAATTCTATTATATTCTCTCAATTACCAAAAGAAATAAGGCAGAAAATAAGAAGGGCTTTAGTTAAAGCTTCTTAAGAATGTCGCCAATTATGTAAAATTTGAAATTAACAAAAAAAAAAAGAAAGAAAAGCTAGGTAACTTTAGTAGGCCCCCACCTTCAACTTCAGAAACCAAATTAATTTCGCTCTAATCGTATAACAGGGGTGAGCGATTATTTTAAAAAAACTAGAAAGAAATCCATTTCATGGTTGGATGCAAGATTTAAAATCTTCATTATTTTAATGTTAGGGACGTACTATAATTTATGCCCCAATTATAAAATTAATTAATCATTTCTAATCAATAATTGGGAAGAAGAGCCTTAGCCAATATTATGAAATTATTTATAATGTGATAATGTTTATAATACAAACATTGTTTGGCTTATATAAAAATATTCTTTTAGCCCAAATTAACCTTTTTACTTTCTCATATCAAGAGAAAGTAGTGTGATCATGAAAAAAAATTGAGCTGAAGATTACGAATACTTTTAACGTTTTATGTGAACACGAACACAAAAAAGTGAATTATTTCTCTCTGCCTATTCCACGGACCTTAAATGATTTGATGGGTTTTGTTCAAACTTGATATTTATATTTTATAAGCCTATCGACATTTTTTTATTCCTACCTTAGCGCTTCAATTAAGGGTAGTTTACTGATGAGTAGTTTTTTTTATTCCAAACTTTTAGAAATTGGCCATAGCGAATTTGTTTAAACTGTATATTCAATTTATGATTAGTTTCACATGATAAATAGAGATATATAATTGGTTTTTGGGCAAACATTTGTTGAAAGATAGCTTACTGATAATAGATTTTTCAAATTTGTTGAATATTTTACAAATGGTTTTAACGATTTGGTCCAGAATGGGTATTTTGGGAGTGTTTGACATAACAAATAACAATGTTTACTTACAAAATGACGGTTCATCAATACATAGACTTTTTTTTTTTAAAAAAAGTCCATGATTCAATTACATTAATAAATTATATGAAATGTAGCTAAATCTGGGATACACCTCCCCACCCACCTCAATGCCAAGCTAATGGTGGTATGTTTGACAGATACGCGTGGCAGTGTACAGGATGGATGTCACTTATCAGATACTTTCGAAATACATAATGTTTTGAAACAAGGAGATGCACTTTCCAAACTACTCTTTAATCTAGCCCTAGAGTATGAATTTAAAGTAAGCCTAATGCAAGAATGCAGGGAGGGGTTGACACTAAACAGTACAATGTAGTTACTAGGATACACAAAGGATTTACCTTTATTGGACAATAGTACAGAAGCTGTTATAGAAATTCAGAAATTTTACTAGAGGCTAGTAAGGAAATAGGCTTAGAAGTGAACGCTGGAAAGAAAGATATGATCACACAGAGAACACAGCTTTGGGTCGGTAATTTAGGGATTACTGAGAACAACATATAATTAGACAGGGTTAATGAGTTAAAATATTTAGGCACAATTTTAATTGGGAATAACGATATTATATTGGAAGCTAGGAAAATAATAAGTCGGTAAATGCATGGTAATACTCGGCCAGTAAGTTGTTGACATATCGCCTGCTGTTAAAACTCAGAATATGAAAAAAAAAATGTTTTACCGGTTGCTCTCTATGGGTGTGAGATATAGTCTCTTTTCTTAAATGACGAAAACAAATTTAGAGTGTTCTAAAACAAAGGTGCTTGGGAAGATATTTGGTCCATAATGGAATAAGGCTACTGGGGAGTGGAGGAGGTTACATAATGATTAGTTGCATGCCCTGTATACATAACAAGACATTGTTAGGTTAATCAAGTCTTGTAGATTACGGTGGGCAGGACATGCAGCATGAATAGGAAATTCTAGATCCCAGATTCTTATTCAGGATACTAACTTTCAAACCCATTGGGAAGAGATAATTGGTAAGACCTAGATACAGACGGGAGGATAACTTTAGAATGGACCTGAAAGAGATATGGTGTAATGAGGTGGACTGGATAGAACTAGCAGAAGATAGGGATAGGTGGCGTACTTTTGTAATTGCAACCACGAACTTTCGCGTTACTAATGCCATAGAGTGTAAGTAAATAAATAAATATAAATATTTACCAAGTTATTTGGCAACAACGTAGATAAAAATTTCAATTTCGTGTAAATGTACTTTGTCAAATTGAAAAGGTTTCAAAATTAAAACATACACAACGAGGTTAGTTTTAAAAATGGAAATCGAAGACATTAATATAATTTATACGAATAGAATAAATAAAATTGCTATAGTTATAAAATTTTATTTTGTTATAAACTATAAATAAAGGTAGCAGAGGCTTGCACAATTAGTTTCACAGAATCAGTAAAGCTAGAAAGAGTGAAATGATTTTAATTTGCAAACATAGCCGTATCAAATTAGGCAGGATTGTAAAATTACCTTTAACTAACATATAAGGGCACGTTTCACTTATTAAACCTTCATCAGTGGAGATGCAGAATAAATGTGTCAGCCTTGTACTGTTTGTGTTTCTGGTAGCGAGGAGCTTTTGGCTAAAATATCGATATGGTACGCCAAATTTAAAAAAATCTAAATGGTTTAATACGCATCCCTCCAGGAAAATTCAGCTGTACTTCCTTTAAAATACTTCTCCTCTCATCTCTACCGCCATTAATGTAAATACGTGGGTATCCCTGACGGTTAGTAATACGTGGTGCATTGCTTTAGTAATCTTAGTAAATTACAATTTTGAGGTTTGAATTTCTGCTCTTAACCAAACTTACACAATCATTCAAAGCGGGGAGTGTGGGTGGACGGTTGGGGTGATAAAGGGCGCGGGTGGGGTGGGGTGCTATAATATTGTAAACAAAAACCAGCCCTGTAATGAAATGTTGAATGTAGCTTTCCTCTCTAATGAGTAACACAACTTTGAACCCGTGTGTATGTAGAAATTTGTAGCTTCTGCTTCACAGCAAAACATCACACGGTGCTATACGCTCCCTGGATTACGCGGTAATAATTCAAATAAAACGTCTAACAGAAGGGCATACTTGCTCTTAAAAAGATTTGGAAAGATATGTTTGAAGTCTGTTTGAAAAATAAAGCCTGTGGCTTCCGGGGTAGCTTATTTTGTTGAGAGAATACAGATGTAGAGAAGGAATTGAAGGGTTGTTTGGATAGTTACGTCGAGGGAGTAGTGATGAAAGAGAGATATTAAATATATAGCTAAAGAGGATCTTAAAGAGATCCAGGTGGCGATATATTAATATATATATGGACACTAATTTATTTTCGTATTCTGCATCTTACCACCTGTCCGGACTATCCGAATATTTACACTTATGGGATATGAATACGTAATGTATAATTTAAATAAATTGTACCTACATTTGCATGGAAGGAGTGTAGGAAAATATTGAGGGGAAAAAAAACTTGGTGGGTAGGAATTCAGATCCCAAACATTCCTTCACTGATGAACCAGACAAGATGAGACTGACGTCATTTTCTGAGTGACAGCCGGTGCTGGCCTCACTAGTTAAATTAACTAGTGAAAAATTACAGTAATAACGAAATAAGACAAGTTTAAAAAGTAATAAAATACTTTTTTCTGGTCAACATTTATAGCATTAGTTGTGTATAGCCTGATCAGGTAATAAATACGATGCGGTGCTTAAAAACTGATAAAGATAAGACATTAGCACAGTGGCAAAAAAAAAACTGTTTTTTCACAGAAGTGATTATTAATTTTAGTTTTATAAAAGAGTAAATTTAATTTGATTAAGGATTGATTGAATTGTTAGTTTTATAAATATTTTTAATATCACGTATATATTAAAACACAAGTCTAGTATAACTATTTGTAAGTAGCAGATAATAATGTCACGTGTGTGGGTTTGTAAATACATTATTGAATAAAGTTAATACGTTTTCATTGCTTACATCCACAGTGAAATGTAATCAATACAATTCAGTTGCAGTTACCGAACATACGCTGACCACAACAATTTGAGCTCCAATCATGGCTCTTCGACTACAGTGGATGTAAACACTCCGTTAAACCTGTTACGTTGTAATCTTGACTTGACCGATTATATTAGGGCCATATCTTACAAACTACACCAACAAGGTTAAATCATTACAGTCCAATTTTCATGAGAATAACAGTTAAAAAATTACAAACTTTTTGTGCTCAACATTTATAACGTTTTACTATATTATTAGTGCTAATTTATAATTATTGATAATATTCATCATTAGTGACATATTCATATCACATCACTGGGCACCGGAATAAGATAAAGTAGATCTAGTAATTCTTAGATTGTATTGGACTGTACCTTTCAGAGTAACCGTAAAATAATACAGTATTGTGTAGTCATTAAAATAGTATTCTATGCTACGTACAATTATAAGGTAGAAATGAGGAATATATAATTTATAAGAAGTGTTAAGTGAAGTTAAGTGGAAAAGAGTAGGACATAATATGCTCAGGGAAAACTCATATTTTTTGGATTAGGGTGCAGACGTCTCCTTCACCAGCATATCAGACACAATGAGACCGGTGCCTTTGTTTGCTTTCTTACAAGTGCGGGTGTTCAAATTAAAATAGTTTATATGAATTGTTTGTTAAAACATTTAGACTCCAAGATTGATTTCAAAGCTAAGAATCTGTTTGTCACTACTTGGCAATGTAAACAATATAATACTCCGAATCAGTCTTACCACACCAGTTTTTGGAACACTTAGAACCGTATTCGCATCAGTGGTCATGGGGTCAAAGGTGCCAGGCTCGCTATAGGTTGGAATAATGTTGATGGTTAATGTTCTGGTTGGCGGTCTAGGACAATTGGGCGTAGTCAAGTAGGTACTGTCAAGACTGGGCACCAAGACAACTGGGTGCCAGTTTAAAAATGTAATAATGGGTTTTTACGTAAATATTCATTTTTGGGGCTGTTTTGAAAAAAAAATCATAGCAGAGAAACCTTAATTTGTTTGTATTTATAAAATTAGACTACTTGATATTTTACAATTAAAAAATTAAACACATTAAAAACACGAAAAATACCTAACATAACCTAACCTAATTTTTTTCCCCCACAATTGAAACACACATTTTTAAGGCCACGCTCAGCTGTCCCAGTGCCCAGTTGGCTGCGATTAGTTGACGGCACCCAGTTGTCCGGATCCGTCTGGCTGGCTGGTTTTCATTATTTTATTTAGTACTATCATTAACACCATAAGTTTTATATGAGATACACGTTTGCTTTGCATCCACATGTCATTTACTGAAACTTTCTTTTATGTCATATTCAAGTGCTAGCTAATTTGGTTTCCTATATCTTAGTTGTATTAATCACCAGGTTAATTAACTCTTATTTAATAACTAGACACCCGCCTCGGTGATGTAGTTAGCTAACACACTAGTCGTGTTGAGCTTGACTGCCGAGTACAGGGAGATCAAGGTTCGAATCTCGATCGGGTGAACCGGGGTGTTTTTTCCTAAATGGTTTTCCACTCTCCCTCCACGCAAATGTGGGTTCACTTTCTCTAAATTCAACCTTACCAATTCCTAATCCATTAGTGTAATTAAGACTTAAGCGTATAAACCGAACGGGTAGCAAGACGTGGTGCTAAATAAATAAATAGTGACTAGACGACTCTATATTAGATAATGTTCCACTAGCTCCTACGTGGAGTGCATATTTCATCTTCACACTATAAAAACATTAAACTCGGTGATTAAGGGTGCTACATGGTAGAACAATGAAGCACTTTGCAACCGTTTAGAAATCTTGCGTTATTTAAAAAGTTGTTTAATATTTCAAATATAGTTTTCAACAACATGTAGCTGAAAATTATCAGCAAGATTTTTATCAGTTAAAAAGTTAAAAATTTCAAGTAAAAAGTAAAAAAATATAACCGTAGTTTTAAGAAAAAAATTTAAACTTCTGAGACTAAATAATTAAAAGGTCAGAAACCTTGATCTTGCCTCCCTCTATCAAATAAAGTCATATATTTCTGGGTCATAACAGAAATGTTTATAATCATTTGTTTTTTTATGGGGGCTTACTAAGGTTTATGACACGTTAAAAAAAATTTAAGCTTAAAATTTAAACTGTTTAACTTCACAGAACTTTCACCTCAATTTTGGTTAAAACAATATTAAAAATATCAAACACCTTCATTAATAACCCGGTTTTTCTAAAGGGTTTTAACGCTTTTCAAAGCCCTCAGATATAGTACCCTTAAAGTACAGCTTGCACCTCTATCTTCTAGCAACGATAAAAGCAGCTATTTACACTCACGAAGTTAATAAAATCTCTGCACTCTATCGACCCAAGAACAACTCTGTACACACTGAATGAATCTTGCATTTCCACCTACTATCTGCAATCAAGCAACGCCTTTTACGCTGGTTGCATGTGCACCTTTGAGCTATATTTCTTATAGAAAAAAAAAACACTCTATCATACCAGCCTGGAGTCGCAGAGGCTGTTTCCCTCGAGAAAATATCCACCAATCAGAAATTAGCTTGTATAGTTTTACTTAAAAAAAAATTGTATATATATATATATATATATCAAAGCTAACTATACTTTCCCTAACATTCACCTTGCTTAGAATGTGTACACGATAAATGATGTAGAACCAGGGACAAATCCTTGAAACAAACTCTTGCAAAATAATATTAGAGTTTTTGAAACACGACCCTAAAACAATAATTATTATACATCTTGTCGACTGTCTTAACTGGGTTTTAAATCCAATAGGTATCAAGATCAAAGCATTCTACTAGGAGGGTAGGAGGATAATCCGTTACTTTGTTACTCTAGTATTAGGTACTCAAAAGTTCGTTGCCACACTTAAAAAAAAGTAGGCCACTTATCCCTATCCCGAGATAGCTCTATCCAGTCCCCCCTCATTACACCCTTTCTCTTTCAGATCCATTCTAATGTTATCCTCCCATTTGCGTCTTCCCAATTGTCTCTTCCTGTTGGGATTGACAGGCAATACCCTGAACAAGATTTTAGATACTTCCGTTCACACTTAATGTCCTGCCCACTGTAATCTGAGTGATTTGATTATTATAACAATGTATTATGTTGATTACAGGGTATGTAACTCATCATTATCTAACATCCTAAACTCACCAGTATCTTCATCCCTTTTATGAACTAAAATCCTCCTAAGCGCCTCTGGTGTATTCCCTATCTCTTTAAATAGTTGAATTTTATACATAATATGTGAATATAATGTTTTATGATTCACGATATTATAATGTATGTACTGTACATTTAATTTAATTACCTCCTTAAAACATATAATAATCCATTATCATTATTATATATTAATCATATGTTATAACGTATGAACTAAAAATAACTAAATAAAAGTACCGAGTCTCGTTGTAGTTTGAAACCAAATGTCCCCAAGGTGGTTGCTTCTTATTTGGAGATCGTCTTATATCTTCAATGAATGTGCCACTCCGCGCACGTATATCTATTTATTCGAAAATTTCCTTCTGAGTAGTAAATTGTTTATATTCAAGCTCACAATATTTAATAAATCCCATACCAATGATTTTGAAGAACGCATTAATTATAATAATGTAACATTTATGAAAATGTCGAGGAAATGAATACATTAATAGTGATTATTATAACACACAAAATTATCCCAGATTAACCTTGAACAACATCGTATTTTCAAGCGCATTTATCATAAGAAAAATTGTATGAGTAACCCAGCAACAGCTCATTCTTACATATGGATAGGATATGAGTTCATCTAAGGCCCTCTGTTCAAACCTATCTTCCTAGACTGACCCTGAGCCTTCATACAGAGTCAACCCCGGTATTGTTTGAAGTATAGTAACATAGTCAAATATTGTTCCTTGATAATATTTTATCAACTACCAAACAACGTCAAAAGGATGTGACACTCACAGATAATCGGGAAGCGTGTGTAAAGAACAACCAAGGGATCACAAGAGAAAACATAGTTTTATTTTAATTATGTCAAATATAAAGGTAATGAAGATACATAATATATTTTTAAAATAGCATAGAGAGCCAATTTGTAGTCTGGCAATAAACATCAATTGAATATAGAGATTATCGACAAACTATATATATGAAATAGCGAAGCCATAAAACTTACTTTAAATAAATATATATATTTATTTAAAGTAAGTTTTATGGCTTCGCTATTTCATATATATAGTTTGTCGATAATCTCTATATTCAATTGATGTTTATTGCCAGACTACAAATTGGCTCTCTATGCTATTTTAAAAATATATTATGTATCTTCATTACCTTTATATTTGACATAATTAAAATAAAACTATGTTTTCTCTTGTGATCCCTTGGTTGTTCTTTACACACGCTTCCCGATTATCTGTGAGTGTCACATCCTTTTGACGTTGTTTGGTAGTTGATANATATATATATAATAAATAATATATTCTGTCAAAGCAGACACAAGGATAGTAAGATAAAGCGGTTAAATCTATGATGTATAAGTTTCAACAATTGCCGTGGAATTCTATACTTAAGTAACAATAGATAATTTACTTTTATAATTTACTTTGAAGTGTATAAATATGTTTCGTAAACCACCGTTAGAAACTATACAACCTAACATTATAACCTAATTTGAATTAAATAAATATACAATAATTTACGCTATTAAAGCGCGCATACTTTAGATTAATAACCTCCCTGAAACTCGTAAAAATATTGATGTAATGATTAGCTGAACTAAGTGGAGATGAGAGCGTGCCACAAGTACACAAACAGTACCAACGTAGATCATGAATTCCCCTTAAAAACAAATATAATTGACTCGCGGTTCATCCGCGTCAAACCCCACCAGAAAACCCATTAATAAAATATGATTACAATGAAGAAAGCCCAAACAATGATTTCTTGGTCAAGTTAAATACTTGTTTGTTGTGGGCCAGGCTTCGATGACGAGCGAGGCGCTGACCAGCGTCTCGTTTCATTCGAAATTGTTCAAACCACGGGAGAGGATGTCTTAGTGTGTGTTAGTGCTCCATCAGACGGAGAGAAGCCAGGCCAGTGGGGGTGAGTCTTGTAACTCCATATTACTGGGTGATATGCGTTAGATGTTGTTATTCGTTGTAACATCGTTACAAGAGGTACTGTTTGAATAATAGTGATATTGATAGATTGTACTTTGATTATACTTCTCCCGGCACAGATTTATCTGATAACCAAACCATTCTTTCACCTCTAACGAGACGTGTATTAATCACAGCTTGTGACTATAGGGAGTGTCAGGCCTCCACCGTGGTTCAGATCCCACGCTAAACTGTAAGTCCTCCATTTCATCTCACAATCATCCTACCATTACACATTAGCTTAGTGCATACAACCCGAATGGGTAGTAAGACGTGGTGATGATGATGATAATAATAATAATAATAATAATAATTCTTGAGTAGCCAAACAAAGTCCAACCAGGCATTGTTTATAGGACAGTGACATCTTCCTAAGCGGATCCTTGATACAACTTTCTAAGTCTCTGAACAGAGTAAAGCCTGATACTATTGGCAAGGCAGTGACATATTTATAAACAACACACATATATATATATATATATATATAGTCAAACCTGATACAATTTGAAGGACATTAGTATCTTCTTAAAATATCCTTGATAATTATTTCCGAACTTCTGAACAGAGCTAAATTCGGTATAATTGCTCTTAAAAACTTCTGAAGACGACCCTAAATAATGATGATCATTATTGTGAAGAACATTTCAAATACTTATCTAACCTATTGTTTTCAACATATGTTCAGTCATTCGAACTGTGTTATATAATTTAGATTTTATTTATCAATGATGTAAAGTTTAGCCAAGTTACAGATTTGTTTACATCCTAGCTGAAAAACTATTTATATAATTCTATACACCTCTTCTAAATACTAATATAATTATTTCATGATTCTCAAAATATATTTAGTTAATTATTTCTGTTCCTCGAAAAAAAATCTTATGAAACCATTTTCATTAGCGTTTTTTCTCCTCTTGTTAATTAACACATTTCCAACGTTGTGTAAGTCACAGCGCACAGCTCAGTGGTAGTCTGATCAGCCTTCCTCGTTAATTGGTGGTAAGAGGAAGAGGGGGTGGGGGACGAGAGGAGAACTAGCATGGTTACATCGTCCCCTTCTTGTTACCACCCTCAAGTACCAACCCCTTTACACGGGACCCAGGTCTCTTTGCAACTGCTTAGCTCTCTGATGGAGGTCCCCACTGATAGTTACATACTCTTGCCCCAGGGGACATTCTGTAATTTTAATTTGACGGTTTTATACTCAACTATATGTCACCATATTAAGATTTAGCTTGTGCGTTAGGCCGAGTGCTTGGAAACAAAATCAATGCTCTAATGCAGCGATTTTAAAACTCACAGCATGCTGAACAAGGCACCAAAATTGTCAATGCACACTATTAGCTTTTTAAGAAGAGATTTTATCATTAAAATTATGTATAGTAAGATTGTGTTTAATAAGTTCAATAGCTAAAATTATTATAAGTGTGTTATTTAAAAAAAATGTGAATAGTGGATTTAGTAAAGATGTATTACTATCCTTATAGCGTTTTCTCATCTCTATTATAACTTCTTCAAACTCCCACTTCACACCTGCTTACCCTTAGCGCTAAATCCGATAAAAAAAAATTCTGCCCTAATGTGTAGTAGTGGTTCATTCTCGATCTTTGACGGGTTGTGTTCTGTGTAGCAGTCACTCAAGACGCCGCCTACTTACGGATTATACTCTCACAATGGTATTTCTTATGGTAGTAGCAGCTGAGAAGATTCTAAACCATTTAAACCATTCTTAGTTTTCATAAATTATTCTGGAGTGGCCGTGTTAAAGAAAATGACTTTATTGGTTTGAGAAAATTTAGATTTGTGCTTTTAATAATTTACTTTGAGTTAAAAACAATATTATTATAAATTAAACAATTTCACCTTTATAATTTACTTCACATCCATTACTGTTTCCAGCGTATGGTCCGGATCACTTTTTTATTCAAGCCATATATTTTTCAGTACCAGCTGGCTGGGCCTGTCTTGCTTCACATGTCTTATAATCTATCTTAGGACTAGAACAGGAACCACATCTAATCCTCGGCCATTAATTTATCAATGTGAAAGGGTAAACCCATATATTCATTAAGGATAAATTTTCAGTCATTCCGAGAATCGAATCAGGACCCTTAGCTCAGTAGGCAGATACACCACTGACTGAACTAAGGTATCAGACACCTTATATTAATGTTTTTTTAAATTTTATGTATATATATTTATATATATATATGTATATATATATTCATTCCTATAGGATACCTATTAGAAGACCTTTCACATACATTTTGGCGTGAACTATATTTTGAAATTACAATATATTTCTTAAATATCGCGTAATTTCTAGACGTTTGAAACGCATCTCTAATGAGTGAAAATCTTAAACTGAAGTTGGAAATGAACATGTTTGGATTGTGTCTATGATTTAATTTGATTACTGTTTCATATCATTAATCTTTACATTTAGCAATGTATACATTTATCTCTAATTCAATCATATAGAGGAACTAGTGCACTTAATGACGCCATAGCAATACTATTAATAAAAAGTTTGCCCAAGGTTATTCAATTCCATACAGTATTATTATTAAGGTCACAGGCCAATAAAATAGTCCGGTACAACAGACGCAATACCTTTATGACAGCATGTTATTATTATTATTATTAGCACCGCGTCTTACTACCCGTTCGGGTTATACGCACTTACGCTAATGTGTAACGGTAGGGTGATTGTGAGATGAAATGAAGGACCTACAGTTTAACGTGGAACCCGAACCACGGTGGAGGCCTGGCATTCCCCACATTCACAAGATGGTGACAGCATGACTCGGACGACTATTGACGTTGCATTGAGCATAGATTACGAGGACAATAAATTACTGAAAATAAATATGGTAATTCACAGTTCAATAGTCGTTTATCATTAGTTTTCATTTAATGTTTTATAAATATTAATTTTTATTTGAGATAAATGTAGTTTACATTTCTTGGAGGTGAGTTGGTAGGCTTCAGAGCGCTCTAGCTTACGTGCATGTATTTTAAAATATCAAGTATTTCTACATGGGAAGCGATTGCTTAGACCAATTAAAAGGAAGTTTACGTTAATTTAAATGTTGTTTGTTTTGTATTTGATTTTGCATATTAATAATATTTCATGTATTTTAATTAACTAAAATAATAGGCCTAAACCTTATTAATTTTAATATTAAGGGTTTATTAGTCACATTAAAATTATTCTCCTCAAGAGAGATCTGCTAGACTTATCACAATACATCGAAATAATCATTAAGTTTTTATCATGACTGTTGTAATAATATTCATTCAAGTAAGCTATTTAATAATTAACACTTTTACACAATAACCACTTTAAACTATTTTTTAAATGAAAATGAATAACTGATCATGTTAAGTTCCTAATATAAATTTAATAATTTGCAAACAACTTAACTGTAAACGTGTACCTCACACGAATGATTATTATTTTATAAGTTTTTTAAGCACAAGTTAGCCTTTAAAGATG
The DNA here is from genome assembly GCA_902141385.1 of Timema californicum. Classification (NCBI taxonomy): domain Eukaryota; kingdom Metazoa; phylum Arthropoda; class Insecta; order Phasmatodea; family Timematidae; genus Timema; species Timema californicum. The sequence goes on along the minus strand of CABFOW010000002.1, from coordinate 788,335 downwards.
CCTCATTAAGGGAGGAACAGAGCTGCCACTTAGATAAAAATCTAATTACAGGTCATAATTTAATGTGTGGCGATAAAAATATGTTTTGGTTAGGCGTGTTATATCTTTGTTTGATGCTTTTTTGCTCAAGTTTTCGCTAAATTTAATGTAGGTATTAAATCGATAAACATTTACTGGAGTGTATACAGTTCATTTTCAACGAGTGGCAAATACCTTAAAATGGAGCTCAAATACAAATAAATATTTTCTGTCTTAGCTTAACCTTCAGGTAATCAAATGAGAATATTAGCCACATTCACTAATAGTCCCAGGGTCTAAACTCTAAGGTGTCAGGATCGCAAATAAACTATTTCTGACCACAGCAAGGCTGAGGGTTGAATCTGGCTCGATGTTCCAGAGAGTTTAATAAACCCTTTTCCACGCTGATGTGGGCGCATTTTCTCCAAATTAGATTTCTCATTGCTCATAGGGTAAGTTGTTAAATAGCCATTGTATCAAAAGGTATAGGCCTATTGTGAGGGATAAATATTTTCCTATACTCTTAAAAAACTTAAATTGGTAGGTTTATCATTTAAAAAAACTAATGAAAAGATTTGGTTGGTTAAATTTCAATTACACTTCACTCAATATGTCACAGTTTTGAGATGAAGGAAAACTGAAGCATACATCTCTCTTAAACATTTATAAACCTTCACAACAAAACAAGTTAAGATAACTATTGAGGATTATTTTAGTGTTTTTGAAGCTTCAAAACTACCGTTCTCATAATAAGTGCCACAACGTCACTTCAAGTAAATGGCGCCTTTAATACTAACACCTTACTAGTTCTGACACTGGCCAAGGCATGTTTATTTGTATGTTGGTTAACAAAGGACTTAAATCTATATCAAATGGTCTAAAGTCAAAATAAACACTCTTTTTTTACCACCAATTGTTAATAAAAATAACAAACCCATAAATAAAGGTGACTGACTATCTTCCCTTTAGATTTGAAGTTAATATTTCTGTCTTGCTAATCAAGCTAGACAGAAAACCAATGAATAACATAGATGACCTTTGTTCACGTAGTTTGAAAAGTTTGTCTTCCAATATATATNACAAAGGACTTAAATCTATATCAAATGGTCTAAAGTCAAAATAAACACTCTTTTTTTACCACCAATTGTTAATAAAAATAACAAACCCATAAATAAAGGTGACTGACTATCTTCCCTTTAGATTTGAAGTTAATATTTCTGTCTTGCTAATCAAGCTAGACAGAAAACCAATGAATAACATAGATGACCTTTGTTCACGTAGTTTTAAAAATTTGTTTTTCAATATATATATATATATATATATATATATATTTTTTTTTTTCGAAAGACATATATATATATTTTTTTTCGAAAGACAAATATATATATGCCTATATATATACATTTATATACATATACCTTTATATATATATGCCTTTATATATATGCCTTTATATATATATAAACATTACAAAAAACCTACTTTAGGTCCACAGTCTCAAGTTACCCTAGATATCTTTACTAAGTTTCAACCTTCTAAATGACTTTATTTTGGAGTTATAGTGATTACAGTCACAAACAAATACACATATTTTATTTATATAATTTTTGTGCAACCCATATTACTATCATCTATTCGGGATATGTTCAGAATATCTGCCCATTTTCGCTGTTTTTTTTAAAAACTGCGTTTGTGTTAAACGCTTATTTAACCACGCAAAATTTTTTTTTAGGGATTTAGAAAATCATATTTATAGGAAGTGTACCCACGTTTGCGTGAGAGGGGAGGGGAAACAATTTTGGAAAAACCATCCTCAGTACACCTAACGGAGATCCTAACCTATGTGGTCTAGTATACTGCGGGAGTAGCGCGTTAGACCAAGTGGTCACCGGAGTGTGTTATTGAGTGTTGGAAATAAGATAGTCTAGAGGAATATTGTGTCCTAAGGTTTGTATGGGAAAGGGGGGGGGGAGAAGAAGAATAGCTGGTAGCTAGTACCTACATATGACTATGATTAGAGCCACGATCTCTCCGTTATTGGAATTCCAGTCTATTGAGAGAGTGACACCTTAGACAAGATGTCGTCAGACATTTTGGGCTCCAATTGACTTATTAATTCATAAAAATTTCCGCGATCATCCATCGTTTCTGTACTTTACTTTTACTTTTGTAAAGTAGGCCTTCATATAATAGTCTCACATTTAAATATATTCATTAAAATTTACTTTCCTTAAATATTTATGAACTCATACTTCTAGCAAAAATATAAAATAAATAAAATGTGTATTTTGTGTTTAATTGTCAACTTAGCTATCAGTTTAACTCACCCCCTACATTTTTTTCACATATCGAGAGATGTACATTTTTAGGACTGAAAGTGCGTAACAGAGTATTTTTACGACTACGCCATTACTGTTTATGTGTTATTACTGTTTGTATCGTGTATATGCAGGGCTTCTATTATTGCTCTTTTCGCTGTGAAGAGCCAATATTCTGACCCTTGTTTCAGGTCATAATGTGACCCTAAATTGGTAGAAATTGGTCATTTAGCCACGTAGAGAAAAACCAGCTATACCTTAACATAAAATTAAAGGGGCGAGTTTTAATTTTAAATCAAATAATCATATATAAAAAAATATTTATTTTAGGCTTTGATCAGGATTCTAACGTTTGCTTTTTATTTTCATTAGTACACTTAACAAAAAGGTTAGCAATGACTTTAAAATAAAATAAAAATTAATTGCGCCACTACACGGCCAGCCGTTACACATATGCCTCTTTGTACTAATGAGGTTGAGATGAAGAAGGTAGAATATTTAGAGTAAATATACCATAACTCGCGTGGAGGGTGCGTTAGAAACAAAATATGAAAACATATTCCTCTGGAAACACAGCCGCGATTTGAACCCAAAAATTCTCATCGCCAGTAATCGAATATTAATTTTACCAGAGTGGATGTTAAAACAGTTTTACCAACAATGTTGGTATCCAAACCACTTTTTTATCAGATTAATCTAGGAGCTATGCATATGTGTGATAGTTTTATTCCCATGGAGAAAGGAGGAGAAAACAAAATTGAGACTCGCAAATACCAACTAGTATACCCGACTGTGTTTCAAACCACGAGATTTCATTAGCGATCAGTCCCATTTATCAACTGATTACATTAAAATAAGACTTGTAAACTAATGGAATTATGGAGCACTCATAACCAACACCCTAGCCGTACACTAGTCACTGGAAAATATAAGGCTCTAATCTTTACCGATATATATTTTTCTAACATGCTGGGAATCAAACGTGAGACTCTGATTTAAGTAAAGAGACTCACTTCTAACTGAGCTAAGCTGTCGGAACTGTGCATATTTAATGGTTTATTTATCCATCACTCTTCGAGCTAAATTGAATTGCTAAGTGTCTAAGAAAGAAGTAGACAGGGAAGAACATCTAACAAAAGATGTTTTTATCGCCAAGCAATGAAACGCTATCTCGAATCACGCATTGTGCACAGTTTTATGTTCAGCTATAAATGAGCTTGATTGGGTCGCGTTACGAGGCTAATCAACGTTTAGCAGAAGCTTTAACATATTCAACCTTTTCAGACATATTTTAAGACGATGTACGACGCTTTAGCTCAGTTGGTAGCGCATCTGTTTACTGAGATAAAGGCCCTGGTATCGATCAGTGAGGGTGCAGGGGGAGGGATGCAGGGGGCACTGCCCCCCCGGAAAGAATGTATCTTCACCCTGATTAAATTCATCCCCGGGCATAAATCTACCCCCCTTTAGATGTAGTTCACTCTACCTATTAAATTTTCCAATACGATATGATTTAAAACCAACTCCAAATTGCTTATGAGGGCATCCAATTTTCAAAAATTTGCCTGCTGAGGCTTACTTCAAATAGATTATAGATTTTTTTTAACCAGGTGAGAACCACTATAAAGGGCTTCTAAGGCCCTTGATAGTTCAAAAATTTTATGGAGGAGGCACATCTCAAATAGCTTCTAAAGATATAACTTTTTAAAAAAAGAAGATAAAGAACATTATAAATAACTTTGGTTCGGGGCGGGAGGGGTGGGAACCTATCAACATTTGTAGTATGGTCAGCTCAAAAAGGCTCTGCTACCTCTTTACTGGATTGACGTCACTGTCGAAAAATTTAGTATTGTAGAAATTGGGACATCCCCTTTGACAGTATTGAATTGAAGTCTTTTAGAGAATTGGGTTTGTATTTGTTCTGAAATTAAGTTAATTTATAAACAAGTCATTTGGTTTTGTGTGCGTATGGACCAAATTTCAATATCCACTAGAGACCTCCGGGGCCAAAGTTGAAGCAGGCTGACATGGAACTAGTCTCACTCATAACAGTGTTTATCTTACATGCATCAGTGGGAACATGGACTAAATATAATTCTCGTATAGTCTAATTTTTTAAAGAAATAAAGGCCAAAGTTTTACTTCCAGTCAAGTTTTTTTTACCAATGTTTTCCCCATTCTCTTCCCAAGCAAATTATGGTACATTCTCTATAAATTTTACTCGCTTCAGATCTACCCCATCTGTGTAATCAAATGCGTTGGACTAGTTGGTTAGTAGGATAAAGAGACAACATAATAATATTACAGACGATAGTAAAACATGTATCCCTGTTGCGGTGGACCGACATGAAATAAAATGTTCGTCTCTGCATGGATAGCGGCAAACACCACCCGTTGTATCGATCAGTAACAGCTCGCGACAAATAGCGTGTGACGTTGAGTTAAACCCTTAGGGTATCATCTTGAGAGTAATGTATCGGACATGATTCAGCACTATATTGCCATTATGCACCGCAAGGAGCGGCACTGGCATTACCAAGATGGCGTGAACACTAGCGACGACGAAAATAAACAACCATTCAAACAACAACTCACAACTTCTTTCGGGTGAAGACAAGGATCAGATTGTTTATTGACTGTCCGACAACCCGCACAGATGAGCAGGAGAGCCAAGGCGTCAGTCTCGTCGAGTCCAATTTTCCTGTGATGAGGTCAGGATTTGAGTTCTGGCATGGTATATGGGGATTGTTCCTTAGATTCAATGTTTCTTGCTATAGTTGATTATTTATAATAATTTAATCTAAATTAGTTGTAAAATTACGCCTATACACAGTAATCGAACCCAGGACCTTTGGATTAGTGCACTGAGCTATCCATGATTCGTCATGGGCTAAGGGTAATTATTCACTGACAGTTTAAGGCTGAGCCAATTTAATTCGCTTTAGTTACAAACTTGTAATGTATTCTTTGGTAACATAACAGCCATACTGAGTTGCCGATGGCTGTTGAATTTGATAACTCGCAATATCAATTGAGCACTCATATGTACAGTATATATGTAAGGAGGTTAGACTTACTTCTTTTGTCGGAGTGATACAATATATATGAGACGTAAATGGAAGATAAATTGATTTTTTTTTTATAAAGCTTCACTTACAATTAAAGGTCAAAGCTACCATGAACATTTGAAACCAGATGCCACCTTATAATGTGGTATTGGAAAATCATTAAAAGGCAATAAATAAGATTAAGAATGAAATGAGTTAAATAATTTTCCATATTAAAAAATATATAAATTAAAAACTAAATGCTGAATGAAAAATACTTACCCTAATTTCGCTATTGGTAGGCTAAGTGAAAAATGCAGAACTCCATTACGATGCAATTTCTGATTCAAACTTAATTGTGTATCGAGCTTCCTGGTTAATAGGCCATGATATGCGCACTTAAGGTTTACCATGATGATAAATGGCACGTTTAAGTGATGATTATCTAGGTTTATGAACTATTGTTCCTGTTCATCGTATTATGAATCCACGGTAACACCAGAATTCTAGAGACAGAATATACATTAAATGCCGTTCAATTTCTATTAACTACATTTTATTTGTGTATGTGAGTAAGAATTCTTTATTTTTCTATAGATGTGGAGCTCAGTTGACATATAGAGTAAAATAATGTATATCTGACATATGAGAGGTTTTTTTCAACCCGTGTTAGTGGGCACGTGGATGGAATAAAGGCCAGTACACACAGACCGCTAAGGTAAACCAAGATTTTCTCTAATAAATCTTTAGCAAAATAGTGAACCAGATATTTAAATGTGCTGGTTCACACAGAAATCTAAGCTATGCCTTGCTACGCCATGCTAAGTTTTTTTTATTTCTGGCCGGGCAAGTTTTCCATCTTTCATCTTGATCCATCTTTCATTACTCATGCGCATAACGTAGCTAGGGCTCCGTGTTGAACAGACGCAGTGCCGGTTTGGTGAAAATAACTCAAGAAATGTTAAAGTTTGGTTTTCAGTTTGTTTCACGTGTATTTAAGTAATATTCTATTTAGGTTTTATGTCTAATAAAAGATTTTATATTAAAATTGAAGTATTAATTGAACAATTCAAACTTCAAACTCCTAATTTTTTTTCATCTTCCAAAACAACTGCTAACAGCAGCATCTTCTCTTCCTCAATACTATAACCCGAACTCAAACAAGACATTTTGGAGAACGCCATCATAATTAAGCTTCACTGGAGCAGACCAGAATGAAAATAAAACACTGATTCGAGGGGAAAAGAGCTTAGCTTAACAATGAGTGTGAAACCAAACTGACAAATTCTTAGCAAAGCACAGCATAGTTTAGCTTTGCTCTTTGTGTGTATCGGCTTTAAGGCTTCAAGTTCTTGATTGTGCCTATTAGCTAGTGGTGGGCAAATGAAGGCTTGAATACCGGTTGAGTGTACTGCGGATGGTGTTCACCTTAACAGATTTTAGGGGTGTGCGTAGCTTATAAACTTAAGATTTGGCTTCGAAACAAATATCAGCTTAGAATTCGCTTCAAAACAAATTATAGCTTAGAAGCTTCGTCAGTAAAAATATTGACAGCTAAAATACTCAGTCTATGTTCAAATTTAGCCCCTTTGAGCTGTTTCATACATTAAAAATTAATATTGATATGGATGAAAATCTGTAAGTGTTGGGGTATTAACTTGATTTGTCAGATTAACACGGAATATTAAAAACAAATGTACAATAAAACATTTTACGAGTTATTTTAGTGCATGAGGTAATATAAATAACCACAATATAATATTTTTTCAACCATAAAACAACTAAAATAAAATATTCGAACTTCGGTTCGGCTTCGAGAATATTCCATATATTCGATTCGAGTTCGCTTCGAATGGTAAAAACGGACTTCCCAAACCACCAACAGTTTCTCATTCTACCCCTTTATGCAAATTCGTATATATTTCATCCCTACTGCATTAGCGTGGTTAAAATACATAGTCCTATTGCCTAACCTTGTAATGAGACACGCTGGGGAAAAACAAACACCCATTAAGCATAATCTTTCATTCATTAATTAACTAACGAATTTTAATCTTAAATTTACCCCATGCAGACTCACCAAGTCTCATGTAAAAGTGCACGAACGAGCTTAGAGGTGAACATTTTACTGTTAATCTTCTATAAAATATTTCCGGTAACATTTTTAGATACTTGAATTAAAGGCTTAGATTATAATAATTATTGAAGTTTTTAACATATTTGGTCTACAACAGATTAAGAAATTCCGTCATAAGTGACACATTCAACAACCAAGAGCTGCAGTCCATGTGTGGTTCTGGAAATTAAATTGCTATTAGGTTATTATTATTATTATTATTATTATTGCAGCTCATTTGATAATGTTTATGGCGTTGACATCTTTAAAATAGATTAAAATAGGGTGTAAACTTTAAGAGTTTGGATATCTCTATTGCATTCATTCAATTTAAATATTTGTAGTATTTTCCTTATATCTTTGCTAGCACCGCATGTTCTTCACCACACCTCTGGTAATAAACCCATAGTTTAACCCTTTATAACCTAACCCACACAAATAAAACCATCTTGATCCGAGTTTCTGTCATCTCCTATAAAAGTCAGATGACTTACGGAGGGAGGGAGAGAGAGAGAGAGAAAATATGTTTGTTTGAAGTAGTTTTTTGAGGACTAGAGTCAAGAAAGGAAGGGGGATAAAAGAGGAGATCTCGCAAGTTACTCCCCCTCCCACCCCATCCGTTCTCTTCTTGCGATGCTGCAAAAGGTTGGGCTTCAATTCGTTTCTCCAGCTCCGCCTGAGTGAATCCCGTGGGAACTACCGCCCGATATAACCGCACCGCCACGGTAAAGGTTTGATACGGAAATGTCATACAGCCTCCTTAAACAAGATTTAATCTCGTGGCATCGGCATCGAATTCCACGTGAACTAAATGTGAGGACTAGTCTAGTTTGGTTTTTCAGGGTTTGAATACCACCAGAGTGTATTCAGGGGTATTTGTCTTCTTTGTCTTCACGTAAATGTGGGTAGTTTATTTTAAATTGAGCCTACTTATTTTCAAATATATTAACATTATTAAATGTATATGATCCTGATGGATTGTAAGACGCCATGGATAAAAGTGAATGATACTTACATACTCAACATACTAATGGCATATTTTTGTGTGCACCGCAACTTACTACACTACTGGGTTATCCGCACTAAGCTACACCTAATGGTTAGGGATTAGAATGCCTAATTTATGAGAATAGAACCCTTATCTTGAGGGGCGTAGCGTCAGGGTAGACTATGAGACCGTCTCAACAAACCTTCGTTTGGAAAGTTAAGGTGGAATGGGAAGGGGATGTGAGATGTTATTAACATTCCCTGAATATCCGTCAAGGGTGTTCTGGATTTTAGTGACAACGTTTTCTATGCATTTAAAAAGTTTCTCATATAGTGCCACTATGCTCATAACAGATATTCAACAACTGTTGATATCGTAATGTGTAGAAAGTTAAACTCTAGGTTTGTACTTGAGTAATATTTTATTTATTTTAGCCAAAAACTGTTTTGCCATAGAAACTGCAAAAACAGACTTGTCTCACGTCCTTCTATCCCACCTTAATAAAAATAAATACCAACAGCTTACATACAATCATACGTTTAATAATACCTCCCAATGTGATAAAACGTATACAAATGCTTCTTCCACAGATTAAATTGTATGTATTTATTTCCCTAGCCCTATTGAAACTTGCCTTCCTTTTGTATCAAATATATATTTTTTCTAGCTTATTCCCACTCCTCTATCTCTACACAAATAAGAATAAATTTCCTCTAAAATTTACCATTCTCATCCCTATCCCATTGGTTTAAATATACGGATAGCCCAGTCGGTATTTAAAAAGGAGAATTTAATTTTAACATATTAATTTGAGTTGATAGAATTTTTAAAATACTCGGATGGTGATGGCCAACTTGCGTTCCAAAGAGTAGCTTCTCTTGAACGTGACCCCCCCCCCTCTTAGCCCCCTCCCAGAGCGATGATTTACCCCCGGGCCGATGGCGCTGTCTTCCAAACGAGTGGCTGTTTGGTTGACGGTAATTTGAGTGGTGCCATATTTCAAGGGGCTCTGCCCGTGTCACCGGCTTGCGCTGATCACTGCCGAGAGGGGATGCTGGCCCCACTGGACCGAAACATGTCATCCCCGCCCTTCTAAATCACCGCCACTACTCATCTCGACAACACCTCCTGCCCGCAGATGAGATACATACAACATTTCTGAGAGTAGCTCGCCGAATAAAATTTCACTGAAACTACAACATACATAAGAAATGTTTTTTTTTACTATACGTGATGACATTCCTACACTGCAAATATTGTTACAGATAAAACAAACTTCAAAAAAACTGCAACTTATAAGGGATGTTTTAAAAAATGTATGAAATTCTTGCACTACAAGGAGGTAGTATATATAGAATTAACTTAAGATATTATATAATATAGTAGGGTCTATTTGATGTTATTAAGGATTAAATGCTTACGCATAAAATACATGGATACACTTTGAAGAACACAATATTCATAATGGATGTTTTAATTATAAATGATTCAATCCATTAAATTATTGTGTAAAGAGAATATTGGCTACTGTAGCAGAATCAAGACCGCCCAAAGGATCCAGGATGCCTGAAGCAATGTCATTTTAGGGGACCCCTTTAATATAAAATAATTACTTTAGTGTATGTGCTTTAATTATTTTTACTGACATAATATTTAAATTACATTATTAATCTATACAATATTCTTGTACTAATTATACTAAGTGCCTTTAAAGGAAAAATTCTGAAAATGTGTATTTTATGCACGTTTATCATGGCTCCAGAAAGACTTGTTACTTTAAAAGAGAGATGTTTGGGCCATTGGAGCACTCATTGAAATGGTGAGGGTTAGTTTTACTCTATTTTCTTCTATTTATGGATGGTATGAGCGAAATTGGAATTATATATTTATTCCTAAAATTAATGGTAGTTTACTGAAGTGAAAAAAATAGATCAAATCAATTTTCTCAAAATCCGCTTTAACGATTTTGATTAAATTTTGTATCCAGACAATTTTTGGATATAAACAAAATGGCATTTTTCATTTTTCCATGAACATGACTTTGAGGGTACTAGTCGTAATTAGAAAGTTCCAATTTTTATCATATCTCTGTAACTATTTGATACATTAAATAACTTATCATTGCAAAGTTTTAGTACTGTCGAAATTCAAAATATGTTGATCTGAAATATAATTTTACTAAACCTATAGTTTCTGAACTACAAACAATTATACGTTTTTTTTATGGAATACTTGTATGATATATTAAATTGATCGTTATGCTCTTTGTTGGACAGAGACACTCCTCTTTTTAAAAAGTGTTTATAACAGTGTATGTAAGTATTTTTACATTTATACTCTTTGGTGGATTGTTTCTGAAACAGTGTATTTTATTTTGTTTCACAAATATTACGAGTGTTTAGTAAATATCTCTATTTTAAAATTAAAGAGAGATAAAGTCTCAGCTGTGTAGCTTACCATTCATTTTCCTCTTTGCTATGTGAAAAAATACACTAAACATTTATTTTATTTAATAGGATCGACTTTGATATCAGTAATATCTTATCATAATAAATACTTGGGGGTCGTTTCATAAAAATTATAAAACATTTAAAACTGTCTTGATGTGCGCTTCCAGGTTTTAAAAATTTTCCTCAACTTAATTTTTAATTAAAAACCATATAAAACTAATTATTCGCCAATCTCCCATAACCCTAATATAAATTAAATCACCCCAAAAGAAAGAGTAATTGTACCCAGAGTCCTATATTTGGATTGATTCAAAATATTAATTTTAAAAACTCGGAAAGCTTTAGTTTTGGCTTTTGTAGGGACTCCGACGTTTTGGTTAACCACGAGGTCATTAATTTGTGTTGCTTGATTTTTCGCTCAGCAAATGTATATCTTGCACACTAAGGTTTATATCTGTTTTATGGTGGTTCTTTGTCAATCCTAAGGATTAAAAATAGCTTCTTTTATCAAATTCGTAAAAATAGATGATCTAAGATTCTTCATTCACGGTAATGTAATGCGTGTTTACTATTAGACTAATATTCTTGCGATAAAAATATTCTGATTAACAGGTAACACAATTTATTGAAAGTCTTCCTAAAGCTGTCATCATAGTGACACCTCTAGTTGGCTTCATTACATCCTCAATTAAAGTTAAGGCACGCTTAAATACTTAGGGAGATTTTGGTAAATTTTTGACAGTATTTACTAGATTTACTAAAATCTAGGCTATGTGATGAAAACGGGAACTACGAGGGAGGATTCAAATTTATAAGCACCCCATAACGTTTGTTTGATTGAACTGGAACTTGATGGGAGTTCCGATAATCTGATGTTTGAAGCATCAGATCGCATCAAATTACCATCGAGATTCAATTAGATCATTTTCTATGATGGAGCTAGCTTCGCATGTCTCAATCACTTTTGTTCAATTGACCTGAAACTTTGTAGGATTGTATCAAATTTAATACTTACCACCCGCCTCGGTGGCGTAGTTGGCTAACGCGCTAGTCGTGTTGAGCTGCTCGACTGCTGAGTACGGGGAGATCGAGGTTCGAATCTTGGTCGGGTGAACTGNGGGTGGTTTTTCCTAAATGGTTTTCCACTCTCCCTACACGCTAATGCGGGTTCACTTACTCTAATTCAACCTTCCCAATTCCTAATCCATTAGCGTAATTTGTACTTAAAGCGTATAACCCGAACGGGTAGTAAGACGCGGTGCTATATAATAAAAAATAATAAAAATACTTACCGCAACCATTTACCACTTATATTTAAAACAACCAGACATTATTATGGAGTTAACTTCACATTATTCAATCAATTTTATATAATTGACCTTAAATTTGTGGTAATTTCTCAAATATAATGTTTGTTGCACTAAATATCGACTAAGATATCAAGATTATTATATTCTAAGATGAAGCTATGTTCACAGGATTCCATACTATTGGTTGATAGAACGTAGTAGCACTTCAGCAAATATTATATTTGCACAATAAATGACATAGTATTTTCAATAATATTCAACATCATGAGTCTCGGCAACCAAGCCAACTTCACAAGACCTCATAGAGAGTTCCTACAAATGGTCAGTGACCCAAATGAAATGTCCAGGCAATATCCAAAATAAAATGTCCACCATCCACCAATTGTTTTAACTTTAAAAGGTCCTATAAACGCCTGGTTGATCCGATACTATTTCTCACGCACCAATGAGGATGGTATGATCGAGGTAAATTGTCTTTTTTACTTTAAGGGCAACGACCTTTCCTCACATAAAACCTCCACGGTGTCCTCCTCGCCAAAGAAGTAGAGTTTGCGATCCCGTTCCGTGCTCGGACACGCTACACAAAACACAATTTTCCTAGTCTTTCTCTTCAAGATCTATCCGTTCTCTTTCCGCTACTTCTTCTTTCTTCTTGTACTTTTTAGTTTCTTTACCCTCCCTTTACCCGTCCCAAACTCTCTTCTATTAAATTCAACGCGCGGTGGCTGCGTTCTTCTAGCGTGAAGGAGCAAACTTCGTGTTGCGACAATTCTACAAGGAGGAGCTCTTCGCCGTTTTCATTCACAAGTTCCCCTTTCCCCCCTTCCCCGGCAAAAGTTGCGATGGTTTCTTTAAACAACATCTACCGCAAAGGCTAGAGGCTGGAACGCTGTACTTGGGACTTGTCTCCGACTGTGTGATTTTTTGATCTTTTAGTTTTCTTCAAATCACTGATCCAAGAACAGCTTTAAAAAAGTTTTAAAAATAATAGAAAGGTGTTTATAATACTATTCTGCACTTTTAATAAACTTTTAATAAATGTTACCACCCGCTTTAGTGGCCAAATGTTCAAAGGTGTCACTATCGTGTTATACAGGCCTGCTGAAGATGAAGAGATCGGGGTTAGATTCCCAGTTGGGTCTACTGAGAATGTTTTTTTAAATTAACTTTGATGTTATTTATGTTCCCAAAACACCGGGACAATATCAATGTTTGGATAAAAAATAAAAAATGGCAAATAATACCATGCCAATGTGAATCGTAAAAAATATCCATTCACTATTTGCTTCTTATGTGTCAATAATATGCCCACTATTAAAATATTGGCAAGATACCCCACCTTAAAACGCTCGAAGCCCGGCCACCAGAGAAGCTTCCCCCACCACATCACCACTTCTCCCATTACACGCACCGGTTTTCAGACGCGTTTTTAGGTGTTAAATCGGACCCTGGTTACATTTAATTAAATGAGAGTTGTAGATAAACTCTTCGCAAATAAATAGCGCTTTTAAAAATCACTTTATGGCCATTATTGGCCGCTTCCAGGCCATTTTTATAGAACACCTGTTAAGCGTATAATCCAAACGGGTAGTAAGACGCGGTGCTAAATATTATATATATTATTAATAGAACACCTGTTTTTACATACTCACGATTTTCGCAAAAAGTTATTATTATTTTTACACTAAATTTTTATTGTAGGTAGGCACCAACAAGTGCTACCATTTAAGCCTCAAAACAAGTTTCTGTGATAATTACAACTCCAGTGATTAAATGTCAAAAAATGACAATTTTTCACGATTTTTATTTTTTATTGACAAAAGTTGTGAACCGATTTCAATCCATCAGGGCTATTTTTTATATTTTTAAGCGCTATTATGGGATATTTTTTGTTTTTCAATTTTTTTTTCAAAAATTAAAAGTGAAAATACCAGTTTTCAGCTCTTCTATGATTTTTTTAAAAGTAAAAGCTACAAGCCGATTTAGTCCAAAGTGTATACATTCGATTTCTTCGATTTTTCTCCTAATTATCACGTTTAGAAAGTGGATGGTAAATTTATTTTTAAAAATGAATGTTTTTCCGCTATCTTACCTGGACTAGTTAGTTAAGGTTGAACCTCTAGAGCGGTTACGTGTGCTGTTCTAAGTGATTCGGTCGTAGAGATATTCTTGTGACATGCAAGATTATTTTGTTTTGTTTAGTTTTGTTTGGCTTTAGCTCTGTCCAAGTCACAGTCCTATAAATCATTAACTTTGGCTGAAAAAGTAGCGGTAATAAAGGAAGTGGAAAAGGGAATTCCCTTCAATAAACTTATTTAATTCAAATTTTTGGATAATTCGAATTATTTCCTGGTCCCTTCAAGTTTGAATTATCCAGGTTGCACTGTATTGCACTTACAGTATTTTGATTTGTCCAAATAATACTTTTTGTTGTTTAAACAGGTTCTAAACAATTCAAGCCATTGTGTTTGCCCCGATAATATTTTGTTACACTTAAAGTTATTTGTTTTTATTCAGATAAACACTGAAAAAAATAAAGAAAGAATAGACGTACTCAATTGAACACCATACTCTCCAACACTTTTCAGACCATCCTTCCAGCTCCAGTGGTTCCCGGCATTCAAATCATAGATGGGTGGGGGCTCATTGTTTGGAGGACTTCTAATAAAGAGGGATGGGGTAGGAATGGAGAAGGAGTGGGGCTGGGGGCTCTTTCAAGACTAAACAATGGACAATTCTGATGAGATGGGAACGGTTTCGTGTAATGAGGCGTGACCGTAGCGTGACGTCACATGCCAACTTATTTCGTGCCAAGGTTTTTATAAGGTTCTATTTTAATTAGACTTTATCAGATTGACTTTGATTTTTATATAGCACGTTTTGTCACCTATCTTACCTAATCTCATTTTATTTACGATAGTGGGGTAAGGATTAGTAAATTAAAAAATAGAGGAAATGTACGAACATATCGATGGAAGAAGAATGGGAAACAATTTTTTATTGAAAAATAAAGTTTAAAGAGACAATTCCTGTGAGAGATATTCATGAAATGTTGGTATTATTATTTAAAGCAAATTTAAACTAGGCCGAAAAAATATTTTAATTTTGCACAAACACAGATTATGTTTTAAAAGCTACCAAAACCTCAAACGAATCTTGCTTTATCTTACACCTCATCTTAAAAGAGAAGTCCACACTAAGTAACTTTCTTCTCATTTTTTTCTCTCCAAAGCTTGATTGCAAATATTCCTTGGAAAAGAAATGTAACTGGTTCATTGAAAGTTAGAAAGGTAAATCAACGTAGAAAAAGTGGAAATCAAGTCATCGTTACTTGTGGCAGAATGGTACATTAAAGAGGAAAGAATTCGATAAGAACAAAGAATTGGTGTTGAAAGAAAGGAAGAAAATAGACGTGAAAAATAAACGTGGATTTCATTATAATTACTTGGTAAAAGAATCTTTTTCTTTTCACTAATTTTTTCTACTGTTTTATTTCTATTCAGGTCGGGGCCTTTGAATATAAATAATTACTTTCCCCTGAAGACATATTTACAAACGGGTTTACGTAAGCCTTTGAGTTATAACTAAGTAGGGGCTACTTTACTGCTGGTATAATAAATAATGAAATGTGCCCTTTCCCGTTTTTAACACCCCCATATAGAAAATTTGTGAGCAACGCAATAGTATTGGGGGGGG
>CABFOW010000002.1:752436-772386 GCA_902141385.1 Timema californicum | reverse complement strand
GGGGGGGGGGAGGAAATGGGAGGAAAAAATAAGCTACCATTAACTAAGATAATTTTAAATGTCTAAACGTTTCAAATTATTTGATTAATAGCTGCTTCGGTGGACACGCAGACAAATAAGTCACTTTGGTCTAGTTTATCTTTGATGAGATCAGGGTTCGAATCCTGGGAGGCTGTATACAATTATTTTTTGTAAATTGTTTGCACTCTATCTCCAATGTAAAAACAGGTAAACTCTGTTTACCCTGAAAAGTATCAAGGTTACCTTGCACGTTTCCGCTATGATACAACTAATATGACAGGGCCAGAGTGTAATCCGTGAAGAAAAGACTGCTACCTTTCTGGGTTAACAAAGAGAACATTTCTTTAAAATTTAACCTTTCACACACCTACCTCCTTCGTATAAATATAATGATAATTGGGATGGGTAGTAAAACATGAAGCTGAGATAAAAATAGTATTAATTATTGAGTCTTAAACTATCACAATATTATCTTTGATACTATCATAATCTATGCTTTACACAACGCAAGCAATCACCTTAGTTATACAGTCGCCTAAAGTACTGTCTGTTTGATACAGCCGGCTATTTTCGCGGTATGTGATCTCATGAATCATAAAACCAAATACTCGTTCATTTAAGAACCATAAGACAATATTAATTTCACTAAAGGTGAATTCTCCTCTCCTATAATGATGTTGATTTAATGATTACAGGTCTAGATATCGACAGAACTAAGTATCTGATTGTTCTCAGTTCAGGAATTTTCACAAAAGGCTTTAAATGGCTTAATTAATTAGGATGGGATGAGTAGGGTAGATATAGTAACTACAATCACATTAGTGTAAAGAGAGGAATGATAAAACAATTGAGTGGAGTTAAACTATATCGATTCCCCCGAGTACCAAGATTAAATTCGAACCTCGACCGCCCCAGAATAGTGTGAGTGACTATTTATTATTATTATTATTATTATTAGCACCGCGTCTTACTACCCGTTCGGGTTATACGCACTTACGCTAATGTGTAATGGTAGGGTTATTGTGAGATGAAATGGAGGACCTACAATTTAACGTGGAATCCGAACCACGGCGGAGGCGTGGCATTCCCCACATTCACAAGATGTCTTGTCAGAGGGGAAGGAGAGGTTTGGTAATCAGTTAAATCTGTGCTTGGACCTGGGATTGAACCCGGCCGCCAGCACAGAAGTCTGACACCTTACCCCTAGACCACCAGGTCTCCCTGAGTGACTATTTATTAATACGATTATTATAGTTCACCGCATCTTACTGATCGTCTGAAATATCCCTATATATATATACATACACTAATGGTACAGGGATGAGAAGGATAAAGATAAGAGGAAATGTACCTGAACTTCCCATTCACCGACAAACCAAACTGGATGTTAATAATGCCTTTGACTGTGTTCTTACCAGTTATGGGATGGCAATCAATTTTGATTTATTTATTACGTATATTACTTAAATTTCATGAACTATGCATATTGTAGGTACTTAATCCAATCTAATCCCGAATAGCGAATTTATACTTCATCATCATAAGCCGTGTCTCAGGAATTACAGACGTAAACCAGCAGACATTTATTAATCAGGTTTAGAACGGACGGGGAGAATAAGAGGCAAGTCGGCTGGCAAAACGTCTTTAACAATGCAAAAGGCAATGGTATAGCGTCACGAGGCGCCGCGACGCGAGAGAACCCCGGATGTCGGCTTAACAGAAGGGCCTCCCCTCCTCACCATAGCCCCTTCCCCCCCTTCCTTGAGTGTCAGGATGAGGGTAAATTAATTACAAGAATGTCACAAGATTTGTCGGGGAGAAGGAACGTTAATAGCGGGTATCTCTGTGTTCGTCTGACGATTTGCTACAAGAGCAGAATTACAGCGGTCTCATCCATCATTCGTTATTAATCATGAATATTGATTTATGACTCAAGAGAGGTTTTTAACCGCTAAGAATCGCACTATATTTTTAAGGAGAAAATTGGTTGACTTTCGTCATGTTTGAAATATTAATATGACCCGCATTGGTGGGCTCAAGCCAAGCTCACCTAGTCCTTCCTGGGCATGTAAGGTTTGGGGTATCAAATTCAGGCAGTCTTCCCTAAGGGTAGTATTTTTTAAAACTGTGTCGCACTCTTCATCCATGCAAGTGTGCGTACATTTCCTCAAAATTATTTATGTTCCCATCATTCAAACCCTTTTAATGTAATCAAATATGTACAGTTCGGATGGGCAGTAATACACGTATAAAATAAACACAATGGTGGACACGGAGACAAAGACGTAAATCCACTTTATTTAAACTCAAATATAGTAGTTTTTTTAATATAGTATTTTCTCTAAGTGTAGTCGGTGCTCGCGTGAACTAAACGTTAAGCTCATATTGTCTGGTTTGCCTGTGAAAGGATGTTGGAGTTAAAATATAAGCAGGTTTATCTAGGGCAGATTTCTCTAAATGATTTCTCAATTTATCTCCATGCAAATAAGGGCATGTACCCTCTAAACTTTATTATATAGATTTATACTTTATTATTATAGTTAAATTCTGATAGATTTGGGTGAGTAGTAGAATGTGAAGCAACATTAATATTTGGCTTCATAATAGAAGTTTAATCCCTCAATTCTGGTAATTAAATGACACTGATTGACACCAATTAAAAGCTACAAATCGTGTCATTTTTAATGATTCCCTAATTTTATTATAGATTAATTGAAGAAGTTTTAAGAAACTAAATATTATGTGTATATTTTTATGTTTATTGATCCATAACCATCTCACAATTGGACAAGTACATCAATTATTTTAAAGTAAAATGATGGTATAATTAGGTTTTAAATTTTTTAGGTGCTTAAATATGCTAGACTCACTTACTTTTTAGTTACTAACAATAAAATTATGAAATATGGTAAAATTATCATTAAAAAATCTTTCGTATGATTTGAAAATATGTTTTCATTAATGGGATAGAGAGTAAGGAGGCAGAATTTTGAGAAAATGTACCAGATTCACATAGGGGAAGAGTAGTAGATCAAAATTAAATTTCAAGGTTGATTGGAGCTGTCTGTATTCTTGAAGGAATAATCCAGTTACGTTTTAGGGAGCAATGATGATTTTTGAAGTTAGTAAACATTTGTTCTACTTGGTAGGACACTATCTTTTTTTCTCGCGCTTTAAATTGTACACCAATATTCCAATATATGTCAACCATTAAGTTTAGTGTAATAACATGTTCTTATACATACATTTATAACTATGTATACATACATATCTAGGGAATGCTCTTTTGATTTTTAACAGTGCTTTGTATATAATTAATCAAGTTTTTAATGTATTATAACGTTAAAACTTAATTTGTTTTTTCTCGAAGAAAATTTTATAAGGTATTAATTAAAAAACTTTTCTCAATAAACATTTCGGGGTAATCCATTAATTTTCATTTTTATAAAAACAATTTTAAAATTGCTATTGAGGTTAGATGAGGTTCAATAAATAAGTCACTAATACCTCAATAAATAGGTAGTATTTTTCATATAGAAATGAACATATTAATTAAGGTTCTCAACAGTGTTTATTTAAAAAAAAAATTATTATATATTAGAGAGGACAAATAACTTACATAACAAAATTATCAAATACCAAAAATAGTTCAAAATTTGAATGTTTTCAAAGCACGATAGTATTTGTAAGCTTACTCACTATGTAGCTCAATAAACTCGAAAGTTTGCTGTCGCACTTACAAAAGCAATCCACATATCCATATATAGAGGTAGTTCTATCCAGTCCACCTCATTATCATTACAACCTATCTCTTTCAGGTCCATTCTAATGTTACCCAAATACTGCAATTTTACATGTAAGAATATAGTGTTAGGGGTTAAATATTCTGTGATAGTTTGAAAACTGTCCTATAAAATAGAATCTTTTTTGAAAAATGTAGTGAGGGAAAAACATAATTATCATTAGTAGGATCATTATAGTTTAGTTTTATAAATGTTTACTCTTCATAAATTTGTTCATTGTTACATTTTTAGATAGCGTATTAAAATTATTCAGACAATAACATCATCTAATTTTATTAAACATAAAACAAAGAAACTATAATTTTAAAATACATACAAAGCAGTTTTTAATCTATAGAGTGAATTGTAATATTTGGTTTTCTTCCTTTTTAGGTAAGTGACTTGCTGGGATTATGCTTCTACCCAACACATCAAATAAGCTTAAACCTTTTGGTGAGTTAATTTTTTTTAAATTATCAACATAACATCATAATTTGTTTAATATTAGGATACATAATATTAATAATAAATATTATGTATCCTAAAATTGAACTAATTATGGTATACGTTGATAATTATTATATATTTATTATAGTATTTAGTAATAATCTTTTATTGGAAACTTAAGTCCAGCTTCCTAGAATATTTCATGTGGGCTATTAAATTCGAGTTCACTTCGAATTGAAAGGGCGGACTTTGCCCACCCTCATTAAGGTGGGCATGCATAGAAGGCGAAAAAAGGCCAGTGTTTTTGCAGTTTTTTAATCACAATCTTGTTTTGTAAAAATAAATAAAATATTGCTTTGATACAAAAACAGAATTTAATTTTCTTCACATGATGACCACAACAATAATTGTTGATTGCTGAATATCTGTCAAGTGTGTCTTGGAATTTAATGACACCATTTTCTCTTCATTTAAAAAATATGTAGTCTAATTCCTCTATGATCATGACAAATATTCAACGACTGTTGATATCACAAAGTGAAGAAAATTAAACTCTATATTTGTACTGAAGCAATATTTTATTTATTTTGTCAAAAAATGTTTTGATATATAAACTGCAAAAACACTGGCCTTTTCTCCCGTCTTCTACATCCCCACCTTAAGCTTGATTATCTTTGTTGACTCGGGTTGCGTAAAGCCTGCCAGTTTACCAATGTCTGCCGGATTCAGCCAATATTCTAAACCGGATCTCTGAAACTAGATAATTGGTCTGGAGGGAGCAAAGGAGGGCTACATAAGTCCCCAAAAACCCTTTCTGCTAGGAAGCAAAACTAATCCAAAGTGGTCCGTTAAAGATCTTCACTAAGTCTCCATGAATAATGAATACATTTTACATTCATATATTGTTGTTATTATTAGCACCGCGTCTTACTACGCGTTTGGGTTTTACGCACTTACGCTATTGTGTAGTGGTAGGGTTATTGTCAGCTAAAATGGAGGACTTACAGTTTAACGTGGGATCCGAACCACGGTGAAAGCATGGCATACCACACATTCACAAGTTGTGATTAATATACGTCTTGTCAGAGGTGAAGGAAGGGTTTGGTAATCAGATAAATCTGTGCCGGGACCTAGTATTGGACCCCGAACCCCCAAAATAGAAGTTTGACACCTTACCCCTAGACCGCCAGGTCACCTACATTCATATAAAATATGATTTGGAATTTATTTTATAAATTAAACAGATTAATTATTTACTGTATTGTATCTTATTTACTAACCCCGTTACCAGCTATTTTCTCCCTTTAAATATGACAACCATTGTCACCTTTCATCCATTGAAATATTAGTGTGACCCTACATCGGTCTGAGGGTCAAGGGTCAAGTTTTCCACATAATTTTGATCATTGTGGTTTTCCCATCCCCTCTGCTCACTAATGAATGTACATTTTTCTAAATTACACTATCCCTTGGAACAAGTAATTAATAAACCTGTTGTTAAACGTGGACCCTTTAACTGTATATCATATAATTGGTGTGACCAAATGTGTCGATCCATGATTTGTTAGGTTTACTACATTAATCAATCGACAGATGGACTAAACGTCAAAATAATCTATTATAACTTACTATTCTTGGGGAGGTCAAATGTACTGAGGTTGTTTTTATTCGTTAAATTGTTTCCCGATCTTCCTCCATGCGTATACAAGTACATTTCCTTTAAATTTAAACTTTCTCATTACTAAAACATTGAAATGTATAGGCCCATGTGGTTGGTTAGACATGGTTCTATATCATGAGTCTTGCAAAGTATATATGAAAAGATTTTGCAATATTCATAAATATATTTTAGATCAAATAAAAAATATGAAAAAACTGAAACGTAAATTAAGAAATATGTTTAGAAGTGTGTTTTATTCTTTAACATCATTTATAAAATCTATTTAAATAACATAATATTTTTGATAAATCACAAACTTTTACACATAACAAAAAACTGATATACAATTATTTTAAAGTAATAAAAGTAACCATTTCAGCAAAAAAAAAAGTTGAAAGGAGGCTTGGAAACGTTTAAAAAGGCTTATTTAAAAAAATAACATTCAACACGTTAACTTTAAATTTAAAATCACTGAGTGGAGAAAAAATGCACAAGAAAAACTCAAAAACATAAACACAGCACGTGGGAGCTCATTAAAATGTCATGCCATAACTTTTAGGCCACGCTTTCCATATCTGCGGTTCGGCGTGATTTGCATGAGCTAACCTATTTAAATATGATGAGAGACTGTAGGAAAGGGTTGTATTGGGGTGGGGGGAAAGGGGAATAGAAAACGGGTTGGCTGGGGGGCTTGTAGGAAAATTCAGTTTATTAGCTTTCCGCATGTTAACCATGGTATATATATACCTATGTAGATATGACTGTGTATCTGGCTGTGCACACATACTGAATTAATTATTCATACTCTTACGAGTCCACTCTGCCTGTGATCCAACCCTACTTCTCCCTCCCCCTCCTCAAGCTCGCAGCCCCTCCCTTCTTTACTGACCTTTCCTAGCAAGAGTTGAACGTATTATTCTCACGTTAATAAAAGTGAGTGTGGCAACAGGTCCGAAACCGGGTTATAATATCCGTGATGAGGAATGAGGAAGTGAAGGAGTATGGAGTGAAATTTAGTATGGCAAAGTGTGAAGTGATGACAATGACAAGGAAAGAGGATAAGGCCTGATAATGGTATAAAGTTGGATGGAATAGAGCTAAGAAAGGTACAGAGTGTAAAATATATTGGAAGTATTATTTAGGCGAAGGGTGAGAGTAGAGAGGATCTAATAAGAAAAGGGCAGCAGGGGGAGTTGTTCTATAGATGGGTAAGATATTTACTATGGAGAATAGTGCCCTTAAAGTGTAAGGAAGGGCTGTATAGGGCGTACTTGATAACCATAGCAACATATGCAGCAGAAACATGGACATTGAATGTAAGAAACTAGGAAAGTGGAGATAATGGGAATGACATTTATAAGGAATATATTAGCTGTCACGGGATGAAACAGGATTAGGAATAAAGTTATTTGAGTAAGAATGGGATTACAGGGAGTACATGATATAGCAGAGGAAGCAAGGCTGGGATGGTGTGGCTATGCAATGAGAATGGAATAAGAGAAATTACTAGAGATAGCTATTGAGATGAAGTATGTGGGGGAAAGACCGCAAGGGAGACCAATAAAGATATGAGAGGAGCAGATAACAGAAAGTGTACAGGTGAGAGGAGAAGAATAAAAGCGATTTAAGGATGAAGAAGTGTGGAAGGATAGAGGAAGATGATGGCATTTGACTAAACTGACTTGGCCACAGGCTGGAGACGGTTGATAATGATGTTGGTTATTATGATTATTCGTAGAGCGGGGCCCATACAATCGTCACTTATGTCAAATGAAAGAGAATTTGTGCCTGTTATGGTCTTGTGTTCTTGTTATCGTTGTTATCTGTGCCAACCATTAACAAAGGAAGGGGTGGGCTGATCTTGGACTTCTACGCATGAGGCCAAAATTGAACACTGGCTGCACGGTGTTTAGTGGCAAAACATAAAGTGGTTTATATATTTAGTGATTGGGGTGTTTGAATTCTGTATTCAATTTATTTGAGTACTATGATTTATAATTAAGTATTAGGCTTAGCTAGTTTTGGTTTTTGATTAGTAAAAATATTATGTTTTTTTATTATTAAATTGCATTTTTTATCATTCATATCTTATCATCCATTATTGTTATCTGTATAGCTTATTTACACAAAACTGTAGAGATGAAAAAGGTAAAATTAAGAAAATATCTACTCACATTTGCATGAAAAAAAAAGAGTAATTAGTACACCAGATCAGAAGTCTAACCCCGATCTCCCCCTCATTGACAATACGATATATTGCGAGAGTGGTGACTTAGACTACAAGACCATCGATGCTAGTGCATCTATCTACCTTAGAGTTATTCAATATACATACATTTTGCCGGTGTGATCGATAGCGGGTTTCCTTCAAATATACATACAGTTACATTGTAATATGACACCGTTTGAGCATACAATGCCATACTCGTCAACGGAAACATATGGTCTCTCACCTCCAATAATATATTGCTAATGTAGCCTCACGTTTGTACTACTGAACCTACATCTTCTTAAATATATTTATCTTTAATTTACACGTTTAATGCATGTTCAAACTATTTTATTACCTCAATTCAATTTGATAACAAACTTGATCACACACAGTTCCACACTTAGTGAAAATATAATTAAACTAGCCCCCTAAATATTAATTAATATAGTATCGCTTTAAATTTATAAATCTACTTATAATTAATATTACTTTTTCTAAAATGCAAAATATACTAGACACTAGGACTAATTTAAATACTCTCTCTTTGAAATGTTAGAGCTACAAAATAGTGATCTGACTACACTATCTTGGAAGTGATAAATATATTAATAGTGAATTTAATTAATATCTCGTAGAATAATAATAATATTTAGCACCGCGTTTTAATACCCGTTCGGGTTATACGCTTTAAGTACTAATTACGCTAATGGATTAGGAATTGGGCAGGTTGAATTAGAGGAAGTGAACCCGCATTTTCGTGGAGGGAGAGTGGAAAACCATTTAGGAAACCCCCTCTCCCAGTTCACCCAACCGAGATTCGAACCTCGATCTCTCAGTACTTCAGCAGTCAAGCTTAACACGACAAGCGCGTTAGCCAACTGCACCACCGAGGTGGGTGAATATCTCGTAGAAGTGCTAAATATAACTAACACTAATTTAACCACGATATTAATAGTAAATTTAATTAATATCTCGTAGAAATGCTAAATATAACTAACACTAATTTAATCACGATATTAATAGTTAATTTAATTAATATCTCGTAGAAGTGCTAGATATAACTAACACTAAATTAATCACGATATTAATAGTTAATTTAATTAATATCTCGTAGAAGTGCTAGATATAACTAACACTAATTTAATCACGATCTCTTGTAAATACTAGATCTATTAATCGCTATTTAACTACGATCTGTGAAAAGTTTTGTAATAAAGGCTCTAGAGAAAACAACTCTTATTTTTTGTGTGGGTAAAGTCCATCTGTCCCCAACCATCAACTTTGCCTCACATCGCATGCAAAACCGCAAAACAGATGCACATTAATTACGCCCTGTGCGACAGCATTTGTTTTCAAATGAACCCATGCGTGTCAAGGGGAAAATAGTAGTGGGGGAGAATTTGCAGGTCAATGACCACTAGGGGAAGGAGGGCGGGGGGTAGGGTTTAACGAGCGTTTTACTAGGACCGCAACGTTTCCAACAGTTGACAACTCTCAAGACGAACAACAATCATAAAATGTGTAATTTCAAGTATGATATAGAAGAATACATTTGTTTACGTCTAATTTATGTGAGCAGGCTTACAATTAATATAACAATGTCTCACCCGCAGAACGCCTCTGTGGTCTAGCGGTCAAAGTTTTTGGCTATAGATCCAGAGGACTCAGGTTCGATCCTTGGTGCTTCTAGATTTTCTGTAATCAATGCAATAGCGTCAACTCAACCTCGTGAGTTCAAATAAGCTGTGAATGGAAAAGTCGCGGCTCCATTATAGAAAACTGAGATTAACGGCTGGAGGGTTCTTTGATCTAACCACCCTTAGCCGTAGAAGCTGGCGTTATCGCTGCCAACAGATGGAGGCTGCTCAATCGGAATGTCTCTATTTCTTGCTGACAACATTAAGAGTCTTAAGGTGCCAACTCACTTGCGGATATCGAAGAGGCCGTCGTCTTACGCACCGCGGAGTGAAGCAAGTAAAAATCACCACTAACTCGCAGTTATAAGAAAAGTCACGTTCTGACGGCCATTTTCCAAAACTGAAAACTGCTTGTGTGTATTGTTTGATGATATTAGTCGCGGGCATTTAGCGAGAACGATTAAGTTTCGACAAGTTTCTTGTCTGAAGACACAGTTCACTACACACACGCAGTTCCGAGTCAAGTCCCAGCCTGAAGATAACAAATCTAAGCAGAAAGCTGCATGTGTGAGGTACCTTTTTCTCGGCCGGAATTTGAATCCTGGCCATGTGTATCAAGGTTTAATTTTCCTTGATTACTTTCCCCTCATCTCTACACGCAGATCCTGGTACATATTCTCTAAATGAAATCTTCCTTGTCCCTACTATCCTATTGTATTTAATAATGAATTACCCAGATCGTGCCAAAAGCAATAGTATAACAACTTTAACTTTCTAAGAATCATTGTTACGGATGGTTTCAGAGAACCAATCACAGGTAGACAAATAAATTAGCTTCGACATACGAATCTAAATGAAAGCATCAATTGCACCAAAGAATAATTGTCAATTTTAATCATACGATTTTCTCCATTATCTATCTTTGACAGACATTTCTATAAATCTTACTTAAACAAAGGTTATCACAATTTTAACCAAAAACAACAAAGACCATATATTATTATTTGCCGTATTTAACGTGCACTTACTGAACTGACTGATTATATCAGAACATGACTTAAAACCTGGCTTAAATTTAGAACAAAATACAACATTTAGCCCCCGGCTGTTAATTCCTCACTGTGAAAGTGAAAACCTATATTTACCAGATACACATTATTTGGCCATGTCAATAATCAAATCCTGAACCCTTAACTCATAATGTAGACATACTACTTACCAACTGTGATTAGGGGTCGTTATTAAATTACGTAAGTGTTTAAGGAGAGATGTCAGTTTTCTTATTTTGTGATTACGATGGATGAGGGGGAAGAGGGGTTGGATCAGAATACAACTTACGTAAGGTTTTTGTCAGAAAATAAATAAGGCTAAGATTCACCGTAAAATTTCACTTAGACCTATATTTCATTAACCTACTGAAATTAAAGTATTTTAAAATTTCATAACACTCGCTCTGTTACCAATCATTATATCTAGGAATAATTAAATCATTAAAATAATTTAGCCTACCAAATCATAAAAAAAAGCGTAAGATAGTGGAGGGATAGGGGTGTGATAGAAAATCTTACAATCCTTTACGTATTGGGAGAGGGGGTATCAAAATTGCAAAAAAAAAAGTTTACGTAATATACAGTAGCACCATGGCTTCTTTGGTGCTGACAGACAGCTCACAGCTGACAACTAAAAGCTTTGAAAAGTTACTAGACCAAATTATGTATCCCTACGCCGAACCATATGATCTGCAAAAACATGTGTTTAGCAGCTGTCCCTTCTGACGGTCAAAATTTAGGTATATACCTAAATGTTGACTGTCAGAAGTCAGCACTGAGCTGTCAGTCAGCACCAAAGGAGCCATGGTGCTACTGTAAGTACGGCCTCAAAGAGATTAAAGAGTGTGTGTACATTTAGCGAACCTAGGCGGTGGACTACGTCGCAATCCAACATGAAGTATTTTTTTTTTTAGTATTCGGAATAATTATTTAAATTAAGTTGATAATCATGCCTAAATAAAAAGTAGCATTTGATATGTTATCTTAAAATAAGCATACATTTT
The DNA here is from genome assembly GCA_902141385.1 of Timema californicum. Lineage (NCBI taxonomy): Eukaryota > Metazoa > Arthropoda > Insecta > Phasmatodea > Timematidae > Timema > Timema californicum. The sequence continues at coordinate 760,574 of CABFOW010000002.1, read as the reverse complement.
TCAAAAAGATTGCTTAACAACATTATCACTTTTATAGTTTTATGACTTTCGGGGTAGCTTTGTCTTACTAACCGTTCGGTTTATAGGGCCTAAGACGATATACTAATTACTCTAATTGTTTTATGGATCAGGAGGGTTATATTTAGAGCAAATGTACCCGCATTTACATCGAGGGAGACTGGAAAACAATTTTTGAAAAAAACACCCTCAGTAAACCAAGATTTGAACCTCAATCTCTCCACCATCGGCATTCTAGTCTAATACGAGGGTGATGCCTTAGCTTAGGCCTTAGACCATGCAGCCACTGGAGAGGGTTCTCTACATAATGATTTAGGGGTGATTCAGGAGGGTCACCACTTATTTTTTATTTATATTTTCATTATATATTTTTTTCTAGTACTTTGGCACCCTACTATTTTTATTATTTATTGTCGCGCAGGGGGTGCGGTGTATTATATTATACACAATAAATTTGGGGTGCAAATAAGTCTCGACAAGGTTGCATAAAACACTTACGTCGGCCCTGTGTGTGTATAAGATTGAAACATCACAAGGACTGTACATACGTTAAATTATTATTATTGCTAGCACCGCGTCTTACTACCCGTTCGCGTTATACGCACTTACGCTAATGTGTAGGGTGATTGTGAGATGAAATGGAGGACCTACATGTTTAACGTGGGATCCAAACCACGGTGGAGGCCTGGCATTCCCCACATTCACAAGATGTCTTGTCAGAGGTGAAGGAAGGGTCTGGTAATCAATCTCCATACGTTAAAGAATAAGGACAATAGGAACCCATGGCCAATGGCTTTAGTCATCCCGTGACAATTGATTCGCAGTTTACAGTAGGTGTAACCAATGGGAAAAAAATCCTCATACTTCGATATTTATTTGTTAGAATGGCGGTTTAGTAATCACTAAAAGTATTCTCAACAGTCTTAAAATCTCCTGTTAAATATTACTTTATTTATCTGACACCTTCTGTGTAAAAAGTTCATGAATGTTTAAAAAATTATAAAACCTAACAAATTAAGAGTGTTAATGATTTATTGATCTTTCACCTCATTTGAATGTTTCACTCACTCTCAGTTTTCATACCACCAATTACGTTCATTAGTTTGAAAGCTATCAGAGAAATTCAGGAGATGAAAGCGAGCAAAACACCCTGTACCAATACATTTTTTGTGATAAAATGTATAACACTTTACTCTAATATTTGTGCTTTTTTTTGTAAGTATTGATACTATCTATTAAGATGGGAGTGTAGAGTAGGCCTACTCGAGCCAAGGACAATATTTTCGAAGTTTTTACATCATACAATTTTTTTTTTGCTCAAAATAAATTAAATATTTCTCCAATAGAAATAGTTTAATTTTATTCAAATACTGACATCAACAGTTATTTAATTTCTTTCAAGGGTGTCCAGGAATTAAATGACAAATTTTTGTCTTCATTTAAAACGTTGAGCATCTAATGCCTCTATGCTAATGACATATATTTAAGAACTCTTGATATCACCATGTAAAGAAAATTAAACTCTATGTTTTTATTGGAGTAATATTTTATTTATTTGGACAAAAAAAGCGTTAAAAATCTGAAAAAACACTTTTCTTAACTATCGTTCCCTTCACTTCCACCTTAAAAGTGACAGTTGCAGATAATATGACATTACGAATGAATACGTGAAAATATATTTACAAGACTATTTTATAATATCAGATACAACTATTCTTGAGAAAATATATTTACAAGCGTTTCTATGTTTCTATAATAGCATATATATATATATATATATATATATATATATTTCTATGTTTCTATAATATCATAGATATATATATATATATTATTAAGAAAATATATTTACGATAGTTTTTTAAAATATCAAATATATATATATATATATATATTATTAAGACAATATATTTACAAACCTTTTTTTAATATCAGATACATCTATTTTTAAGAAAATATATTTACAGGCCTTTTTTACTATATTAGATATGTTTATTCTTAAGAAAATATCTAATTCTACAAAGTATTATTATTTGCAATAATATTTTCAGTACCTATCACACAATTTTGTTGCTTACTTTAAAACCTTTGATTTAACACAACATTTATATTAAAAAATTGTTTAATATCATGACAACCTTCAAAATTTCTTAAAATAATGTGTTATTTAACAAAAAAAAGTGGGGAATTCTCGCGTTTACTTAGTGAACACTATAGTACCAACACGTACATACTTCATTACTTTTGCCACCGCCTGTGAACTCTATTACACATACATTTTCCTTCCCGCCATCGAGCCACGGAAATAGTCTAAACAAGCTAATTATGTTAATGGTTTCAAATAATCTAGCAATTAAAATTAATTACTTACACTTTTTAAAGAGATTAAGTCTCATTTCTCAACTTTTTCAAGGCGATACTTCTTATTTTGAAATCGCAAGTGACTCTTCTTACTTTAATAATCAGTTAAAGAATAATTATTTGCATAAAATTCAAACGTAAGGCTATGCTATGTTAAAATAAATACAGGAACTTTTCAGACTTTTATATGTAGCTTACCATGTTCTTTAACTGTTTATTTATTAGACTTAGACCCACCACTGCTACATATCAATTTAGAGATAGGTATAGGCATGGGTGTTTAAAGAAAACGTACCTGCATTAGTATATAGAGGGTTGAGAAAACCACAGGGATAAATAATAAGTAAAAAGCTATCGTTGGTGAACCTGAATGAAGCTAGAATCTCATACTTTTCATCATCCGCTCTCCCGTCTATGGTGCTACTAGCACTTAGATTTTGTGACTACTTATTTGAATATTAGTACTTCAAAATATAGGCCTATATTTTTTGTCACTGCGGTTTACTACCTAATCAAACTATAGGCATATATGGCAATTACTATAATGGGGTATATATGAGTAAGGAAGCATTTAAGAAGAAATACACCCGCACTGGCACCTAAGGAGGGTGGGAAACCATTTAGGAAAAAACCACTCTCAGAATACTTGACCAGGATTCAAATCCCAATCTCCCCATTATCAGAAGGCCAGTCTTAACATGAAAGTGACGCCTTATACCATTCAGCCACTGAAGCGGGCATAAAAATAAATCTTTTCTAACTAATAGTATGAGGGTATAACCCCAAATATGTATTTATTGTGCACATTTTTGAGGGTTTTTATTGTGATATTAGAATATATTGGAATGTACATACACACATTGTTTTTCTTATGAAGGTTACATTTGGAGTATTTTTTATATTATATACACACATACATTTATTGCGGTAGAACATTGATATTATCTTACTATACTGTAAGTGTAATTTTTACAGATATTGTTTTTATCTATAAAAAGTGACCGGTTATTATCACTTGAATTGACGTATGAATACGTGAAAGCTGTCTAGTGACTTTTTCTAGCTGTCAAATAGATTCATTATCAAGAAAATTTTGTTATAAATGGATTTATGCTAGGATTTATTTTGCATCGAGTCTTATCGCTCGTCCAAGCCATACATATTTCAATTACACTAGCGGGGTAACTATAAAGGGAGTAGAACTAGAGGAAATGTATCTTCATTTGAGTAGAGGAAGCATGGGAAACAATTTTACTTAAACCCTGACCTATACACCATTAACAATTCATATTAGATGAACTTTTCGTTTATCCTGCTGGCCCACCGATGTGCCATTTAACTACAAGTATGCAATTCTCATTTTCTTCTTTGTTTGAAAGAGATATAACCAGTAGTCAACTTCAATATTACAAATACAATGGAACCTGACTAATTCGAAATTCGGTAGTTTGAAATTGTATTTAATTCGAATTTTTCACCCGGTCTCGTTGATTTTGTATTAAAACAAAGTTAAAACATTCTTGGATAATTTGAATTTTGTTTTGGTTAGTTCGAACTTTTCGTAAGATGTATTGTTTTGTGCTGTATTGTTTTCCTACTGTTATTTGCGGTGCCGTGTTGTTCTATTTTTGGAAACAGGAGAGGTGACGTTGGAATGCGGTTAGTACCCTATTCTCACGCTCCTCCACCTGCACCGATCACCCGTACGTCTTTGTTTACACGTACAGCTCTGTACTCTTTTAATCAAGGTCAAACCTCTCGAGCGGTTATATGCGCTGTTCTTAGCGATTCAGTCGTAGCGATATTCTTGTGACGTGTGAGCTTATTTTGTTGTTTAGTTTTAGTTTTGTTTAGTACATACTGTATAGTAGTGTGTGTGTGTGTGTCGTGATGTCACTGTCCAAACCACAGTCCTATAAATCATTAACATTTGCCGAAAAAGTAGCGGTATTAAAAGAAGTGGAAAAGGGACTTACAAATAAATCATAAATTGCAAAGGACTTCGGAATTTCCCCTTACACACTTTCAACATTCTCCAGTCAATACCTCCATTAAAATCATACACTATGATTAAGAGATCTAAATCATGAAAACAGATTAAACTATCTGACTTTTTAAAGAAATTGTGAACATATTATGTCCAATTATGTTAAATAAAGTTTTTGAGCTTATTTGCAAACTTAACTGTGTTTCTTTTCTATTACTTTTAAGAAACTTATTTAATTCGAGTTTTTTGAAAGTTCGAATTTTTTCCTGGTCCCTTCAAGTTATAATTATCCAGGTTCCACTGTACTATACAAATATGAGGTTCCATGATCTAGGATTTCAGAATCAAAGATTATTAATGAATGATGGGGAGGTCATGGTTCGAATCTTTATCGGGTTCACTGGTGTGTTGAATTTTCACGTATGGTTTTTAACTCTGGTTTAGTCATCCATTCTCCATGCTAGTACAGTTGCTCTTTCTCCAAACATCTCTCTTCACTCTCACCCCTACAATTAACCTGTTAATAACCCTTGTGTTAAAAATAATAATTAAAAGCAACAATGGCTTAAATCATTTTATAAAACGTCATAATTGAAAAATAAATGAAACTGAGAAAGTAAAATAAAAATGTAAACTAATAAGAAAGAACCAAAGAAGAAAGATAAAAGAGTAAACAGCGAGCTTTGTTGACCTCATCATACTTTCTTTTTCCCTATTAAAAATAATGTCACAGATATTTGCACAGCCCAATTAAAACTAATATTCTTATTATTTTTATCCTCTACCAAACAATAAAGAAACATCAAAGAACTAAAAAACCAAACAAAAATTTACTGAATTTTGAGTAGACAGTATTCATTATTTCTAGCTGTTACACTCTTAGAAATATTAATGGAAGGGGAACTCTTCTCTTTATATGACTAAATTTTTTTTTGAGCCTAACATATCACTACTCATCTGGTTTAAACGTATATTTTCACTTTTGGGGTAAGTGTGAAAAATATTGAATTTAGAATAAAATATATACCTGCATTTGCTTGTAGGAAGAGCGAGAAACCATTTAGCAAAAACTATTCGTCCACCAAGAAAACCAACGCGACTCGATATTTCGCGGACAACTGTACACTTAATATACGTTTCCCCATTTCTCGTATACACAAAAAAAACCTGTTTTCTATCAGTCGCGAGAATGTCGTCGTCTGATGAGGAATTGGTTGTTGGCTACGTGTACTTAAAATCTTGTAAAAAGCAATTTTGGGTTCATCCCAATTTTGAAAAACAAAAAGAAAGAGAAAAAAGGTGGTTCAAAATTACCAGTGATTTCAGGGACCCTTTTAGGTCCAAATAAACGTACAGAATTGGCTGGAAAACCAGAAGTACAAACTTGCAGGAAATACGAGAAAATATGGAAACTTAGGCTTGCACAAATGGAAATAAAACACGACATACAGCTCCACAAGTGGACGCTGTAACGACTAAAAACGAGGAAACCCGCTATGAGCTTCCAGCAACAGCCATGTAGCCTGTGCCCATGAGGAGATATAGCTATTTTCCAAGTGTGTGTGTGTTTAATGAGTTTAGACGAGGTTCTGGTAAAAGAAAATTTCGTCTCATCTTCTAAAAGATCTGGTAAAAGATGGTGGAATTCACCAGATTCCTTCTTCTTCTGAAATATTTCATGCACCAAGAACATGTGTTTATGGTGTTTTTTCATGCTTTTCCTCATATGCACAAACTGCACCCAATAACATTAATTCCTCTTCGGATGAATTTTTCATAGAAACTGGGACTAGCAAAGAGTTTCTACAAATATCTTGGCCGTGCCGGATGTTTATAGTGGGTTTTATCCTTTACAGGAAACTTATAACCTGTCGACCAACATGTTTGGTATCCTTACGATGTATCGCCCAGTGCTAAAGTTGTAGTCTCTTCGGTGGACGAGGGGCTCTACAGTGGGCCTAAACATGGCTTGGATTTGAGCACTCTCTTGGCCACTACCAGCAAATCAGACATTATTGGCCTAATATTGACATTACATACGTACTTAGAGAAAAGGAAACATGTGTTATTTTTTTACTTGTGTTCATTTGCGCTAAGGCACTGGTTTTGTAATACCATAAATTACTGGCGAGAGGAATGTCAAGTTTCAAATTTGCCTGGCTACACTGTTGTTGATTTTCCCTAGTTTAATTTTTCAATATTGTTAACTCATACTTATTCAATTTTATTTTGGGTGTACTTCTAAAATATACCTTGCTCATTTACACCCCTTGGATTAAGACTTTGGGCCAGTTTCATAGTCAAATTTAGTACGCCTCAAGTGCGGCGCTACACTAAATATATGACGACACCTACCTAAACCAGAATAGAATGGGCCAGTTTCCTATGCGAGAACGGCCCATTCCATTCTGGTTTACGTAGGTGTCGTCTTGTCTTTAGTGTAGCGCCGCACTTGAGGCGTACTAAACTTGACTATGAAACTGGCCCTATAACTAAAGTAACAAGAAATACCTTTATTGAACGTTCAAACCAGGTTTCTTATTTTAAGAATGACCTAATGTCCTAAAAAAACATGATATGTTACACTTGAGTTTTTTACATCGCGTCTAAATACACTTTCGGGCTATACATGTTTTAAATAATAATAATATTTAGCACCGCGTCTTACTAACCGTTAGGGTTATACGCTTTAAATACTAATTTCGCTAATGGATTAGGAATTGGGAAGGTTGAACTAGAGGAAGTGAACCAGCATTTGCGTGGAGGGATAGTGGGAAACCATTTAGGAACCACCCCTCCCCCCAGTTCACCCGACCGAGATTCGAACCTCGGTCTCCCCGTCCTCAGCAGTCGAACTTAACACGACAAGCGTGTTAGCCAACTATGTCACCGAGGCGGGTATGTTTTAAATACGCTCATAAAATAGGAAGGATGAATGTAGAGTCTTAGAAATAAATGCACCAGCATATGAGTGTAGGGATAGTATAAAACCATTTAAGAAAAGCCACCCACAATATATCTCACCATGACTTGAACTCCGATCTTACCGTCGTCATTATTAGTTCATTACATCATTAAATTGACGCGTTAGACCATGCGATCACCAATTCGTGTAGCTATTTATTAGTTGTATGTGTCCTCTGCACCACCGCAATCGTATTACTTGCTTAGCCGTGTTCCATTATATAGGCCTATATATGCTATGATTTCATTTAAATATGGCTGACGATGTTTTATCTTATATATATCTAGCAGACTAATAACATCCACAATTAAATACTTCTTCTTGAATGGACGGTCAAAACACTTTGACCTTACATATAAAATATTACGATTTTTTAATGTCAAAACCTTTTTAGGTGAATGCCACAATAATATCTTGTCGTCCGGCACCTTGGCTCGGTGCGTAGTCTGTCTCTCTATTGAGTTAAAGGTCCCGGGTTCAATTATTGGCATTCCTGAAAAATTAATAATTTGTGAAATTTTTGTTTCCTCTTTCATAGTGGTAGATTAACGACTGGGGGATGTATGTTGTGTTTGTTATAGTTCTAGGTTAGCTTATATGTCGTGTGCAGAAAGTGCACGTTACACACCTTAAATAAATGAAATGTCTTATTCATTGTCTGCTATACTTTGAAATTTTAAAGTCGCTCATACAAGAACTCTTTTGTTCTTTTTTTAAAAAAGTTTTCTCTTATTAAAAACTACCTGAAGTTGTACCTTTTAATTTTGACCCCCCTGTAGTCAGTCCCCTACCTGTTCTACCCCTGCT
>CABFOW010000002.1:662415-752396 GCA_902141385.1 Timema californicum | reverse complement strand
CCGACCCCCAGTGGAGCGTAGTTTCGCAGTGCGCTACAAACCACGATATGATTATCGATTGTTGCCACTAGGCTGCTTTTAACTCGACCGCATTCGGTACGCTCTAGCTTGACACCTTATCTACTTCACACGAAGGTACAATCACACACCACCAATAGCAGCCCGGCAACTCACAGCCTACTTTGCATGTTGAACTGGGAGTACAACCAAGTAGAGCCAAACATGATATTTCATTTCATAGGAGGGAAGGGTTTAAACCATGTTTTAAACTGGTATTAGTGGGGAAGCGTGCTGGTACCCAGTGTTGCCACTGGTAGCAATTTAAAACAGGAGAACATATATTTTATGTACTCGAGAGTGACTAGACAATCAATTAATACAATATTAAAATAAACCTTGGACTCACTCTAGTCCAGGAATGGCACATCTTTGACAGGTGTGGCACTGAGTGGCTCGCGGACGCGATTTGGGTGGCACACAAGCGTGAAAAAAATTATCATTTGATATAACTTTTAACAGCGTGGTATAATTTCTTGAAGTCAATAATATTTTGACAGCCATGCCATTCAATGTAATGTCACAATTAAATTTATGAAGTCAAAGGCTATAAATCGTCTTGGTTCTCACTTAGGTGCATCTTTGGTACTGATGAAGACAAGATGTTATGAACCGAACATAAATATCTTGGCTAGCAAAATACAATATGTTTTAAACAGTGGCGTGCGGTGACTTTTCTCAAAGAGGACTAGGTTCGAAGACACCTTTCATTATGGCGCTAAAGAGGAATATTCTCCATATAATGTACAATATGTAGCTTAGCATATACACTTTTACAGGTTATGCAATTTAGCTCCCTTCAACCGATTTACAATATTTAGACATGGCATAAACTAACAAATACATAAATAAAGATATGAATGTTAATAAAACACGAATAAAAATAAACAAATAAATAAGTAAACAAGTTAATAAGACATTAATAGTGGAATCTTACCTATATGTGTATACTAGTGCGATCCTTCTGTCATATTTCTGAATTAATTTTTCGCTAACAGCGTTATAGAATGATTTTTGACCATGCAGTTCGTCTAGAAAGCTTTTTTCTAACTGAAAACAGGGAAAGTGTGGAAAGCCTATTCTCACACTGGGTGTTAAGCACGTTTTAAACAAGAGAAGGCGCACTCAACAGTGGATGTGCTCATTGATATTGTTGGTACCAAATAACATAATTTATGTTTCTTGCAACGCTTATCCTGCTAAGTCGGTTTCCTCCAGGAACTTCCTAATTTCAGTCACAGTCTTTTCTGAAAAATCTGATAGTCTGTAGACTAATTCACTCCTAAAACTGCCAAGATTGAAAAGACACCGGAACTTGACTGAAGTGACAAAAATAAACTGTTAGGAAATCGAGATTAGAAGCTCTGAATTTTTAAAAAATCTAGCAGCTCAATAAATTGCAGCTAATTAAGATCTTGAAACCTTAGCTCCATTTGCCCATCCATAGTGTCAATAACTTCACTATACAGACGAACATATTTATTTCTGGGTTTCAATGAGTCATCTTCTCTACGTCTTTTCTTAGGAACTTCCACGTTGTCATCTTATAATTTTCTACACGTTTCTTCAAATTTGTTTCTAGCATCTTTGAGGTGAGAAATCGTCTATTTTACTTTATCAATGGAGTATTTCACATCGAAAGTCTTGGTTTGAAGAATTTTTGATAATTGGTTGGTGAGGAAAAAAAAAAGTCGCTTAGAAACCTTAATAGAAATGAGAAATTGATATTTCTCAATGATGACGCATACCCTTTAGCAGTCACGAAAGCATCAGTATCCCAAATATCTAGATTTTCAGCAATATTCTCAAAATAACTGTATGAGTTCTGTTTCATTTTCATTCATCGTGTTCACAATTCTGGAATTGTAACTACACCTTTTACTGGCAACTGTTGGAAACCACTTCCTTACCTCAGATTGATTAGGTGCGTTAATTTATTTCTATTAATGCGAAAATAAATTTGTTGGGATGCCACTCGATGTCTTATAAATATCTTGTATTTTGTTATATGATTCACAAAGAATAAGATTGAGAAAGAATAAGCTTGGCACCTCTTTTTCACAAGCGCTTGTATACCATTTAAATGTTCATAAAATGCAGCGGATCCATAATACGCTTATTCAATAAGTTTTTCCCACATTTAAAACGAGAGGGGATTATTAAAATATGCTCACTTAAGACAAATGCAGTGTGATCACTGCTGACAGCTGAAAAATCAATAAATATTTCATAAATGTTACCATCTTTCACATATCGAGGGACTGTCGAAAGTTGAGAGAGCTTTTCAATGTCCGTAGTTTCGTCCAACATTATTGCTAGAAAAAATGCATAATTTATTTATTACTTAATCTTATCCAAAATTAATCATCAGCAAATTCAATGATGTCGTTTTGAATTTTGTAGGAGATTCCTTTAAAAGCCCCCCTGCTCTGGAAATGAAAATCCAATTTACTATCGTATTTAGAAAGTAGCTGCATCAGTTCAATGTAGTTTCCCCGGTTAAGGGAATCTTCCCGTTCGTCGTGACCTCTGAATATCAGCTTTTGTTTGAACAAAAAAATAGCACACATCAATTAATCGTTTTATTAGTTCTCGGTTTGAACCAACCTCTGCATTATGTTTTAAAATGTCTAGCCTTTTTTTTTATTCCCTCAATTGAAAATATATTCTCCTTTTCCCGAAAGTTTTTAATTTAGTTACTGTGGACAGGTGTGAGTGAATCTTTTCATGGCGCATCTTGGCTCTGGGAAAATTGCTGATATCACAAAGGCCATTATTATTCCACACTCCCTTATTTGTTTCGAACAACACACAAGGACAACACCACAGCCTGTTTCTTTATTTGCATGCACTTAACCATTTTGAGGATGTATAATATTCTGTTGTGAAATGAGGTTTATATTCTCTCATTTTTGTTTTAGCAGACATTTCTGGAGTTGGCTTACCTTTCATTATTATTTGCTGCTTTGATTCAAAAGTGAGGGCTCCAAACGAAACTACGAATAATTGGTCGAGAACACAGCATTGCGAAAGGCGATCGGCACTGCTACGTCCCACTGGACTACAGTAGCCCCATGGATTCCTTGGTGCTGACTGACATCTCACAGCTGACAGCTAGAAGCTTTGAAAAGTCACCAGACCAAATTATGTATCCCTACGCGGAACCATATGATTTGCAAAAACATGTGTTTAGCATCTGTCAGTCAGCACCAAAGAAGCCATGGGGCTACTGTACCTCCACTAACCCTGTTAATTGTTTCAGGTCCCTTCCCCAAGCTTTGTTGTAAGGGAACAGTTTCTAAGTCCGAGTACCCTTCAATATTTTACACTTTCAGACTAAATTCACTATTGAACACTTTAACACGTCACAAGATCTCTTTCATTAATGGGAACATTTACATAAGCTTAGCAACCACATCACTACCACTTAAAATAAGTAAATATAAATTACATTTACTTGTGACAGAACGCCAAGCATTTGCATCTTAATATACAGACGGACTAGGATGGCTTCAACTGGTCCTCTCCCCGGTAAGAGACGGTAAGACTAGAGCGTTTCCGATGCTAGTTGGGAGAGGGGAAGGGGATCGTGCAAATATCATTGAGTAATGTGACAGTGTTTCTGATGTAAGTGTATTGTTAATGTAGGGTGGGGGAGGGAGGGGGGCGCACAAATAGCGAGCAAATCGTTTAGTAAAGTCATGCAAATTGAGACTAAGATTTTATTTTATGCTTTTATTTCCCGTGGAAATTTAACTCAAAATAGATAAACTAAAAATGTCGGGGGACTAGCCTAGTCCTATTGGTTCATTGACGGCACGCCATTGGTTTTACAATAAAATGGAAAATATTATGTAATTGTTTGACTTTATCACAGATATAATTTTACTGTCCTTAGACCTCTGAAGGGTTTACTTTCAATGTTTTTATTATAAGTTATTGAAATTAATATTGTATAAAGGTGTTATTAAAAGGTCATGTTTATTTTATAAAATACAAATTATTTCATAACCTATATGATAAAAGGTTTGACACCAACTTTGATCAAATGTGTGTTATTAAATTACACTACACATTTTCTTCAAAGTGTATTCAAAATATGTGATTACAAAAATTGAGACAATCATGTCAAAAATATTGAGTTAAGGACCATGAAACTTTCACAAATTTGATCAGCAAAATCCCGTTATTAACTAAAGAAAAATTACACCTACGCTATAGCCTAAATATGGAGAATGTACCTCAGTGATGTGTAATAATTATACTCGCTTTACTCCCCCAGTACGTTTTCTTTGCAAGTGGATGTAAACTAATGTAATTCCAGAGCCGTTTTTTTATTCGTCTTACCGTTTAGCTACAAGAGACCTCCAAAGAAAGGTCCTCACCAACTTTAAGGTTGCTCTGCCTTTTCCAAAAAATAATAATTGGGGTTTACATTTTTTTAAAAAACTTTTTGGAATTTTTTCCGTCGATTACAAGCTAGAAGTTATAAGTATTTCTTTCCAGGTATGAGCTACGCTTTCATATTTCACCATTTTCTTTGATAAACCCTAGCGCATGTTCTATAAGTTAAAGCTTTTATGAATAGTAAGTAAAATATAATCTTTTATAAAAGCTCTTTGATGGATCTTCAATGATACATCGTATTTCTTTTATCAAATATATTTAATACAAAAAATGGCATTGTATAATCACCCTAAGGTACTCACTTTGACATTTAAATATTTTTCTTAATTTCAAACTTAGGAAATATTAAAATATTTACAGCTTGTTATGAAATATTTATTACAGTTCATAGCAAGTGTTGATTTTTTAGTACGAATAAATTTTTTTTATATAATAGATAGAACACCAGACTAGTTCAAATTCAGTTAGCCCTGAAGGGGCACACTGGATGGAAAATTTTCGTTATTCCTGGTCTAGTCAATTTGAAAGTGGAACAAACAAGAGCAAGCGTTTCCATAAACTAGATTGGATATCAAGACGTGTTTGAAACTCTGAACTGAGCATGTGCGACATTTCTCAGAACTGATTCAGAACGTGAGAAAATGGAGATTGGCTACCACTATGACGTGTGGCTACGTTGTGTGATTACAGGTGTGACAACTATCTAAATTATGAAGCTCAAAAAAAACGTTTGTATTATATGCGTATGTACCAATTAATATAATGTGTTAGGGATTAAGGAGGTTGAATTGTTTAGATGAAGTGTACCCGATTTTGCATGGATGAATATTGGAAAACCATTTAGGAAACACCAATCTCAGTACACCCGACCAGGATCGAACCCTGATCTCCCCGCCATAGGCAGTTTAATCTATTGCGAGAGGCCTTAGACCATGTTGCCACTGAAGTGGGTAATAAAGCCATTACATCCACAGAGATGTCACCTTGTGTTCAGGGTAAGGGGTAGTTCTAGATACATTTACCCACTATCTATAATTTCATATTGATTTTAATTGTAATTTCTTTGTCAATATATTTTTATTTCTTGAATGGAAAGCAATTAAAACTTTTATTATATTTGGGAATTGGAATTATTATTTGTACGTTCTTTGATCTACACAGAAATACTCAAGTTTTTAAATAAACAAAATTGATCCAATTTTTTTAAAAATTACCAAAGGGTGTGCCTTTACGTTGTGTATATATGGTAACACTTTCACGCTTCACCCTTGACATATACTTGTGTTTTATGGTCTTCAAAAGGCTTGGCACTTTGATCTATGGTTATTTATTTTTGATTCAAAATATATGTATAATATATACATGCATAGAATACGTTTACCCGAATCTGTGTGTTCCTGAGCTAATCGTCAATCTCATCTAGTCTGATTTACTAGTGATAGGGAGTTCGTGCTTTTAATCCTGGTCAGGTGAACTGAAGGGGTATTTTTCTTATGGTTTTTTCACTCTCACTCTACGCAAATGGGGGTATATTTTCTCCACATTTTACCATACTCATCAATCTTTCATTACTTACTTATTCTATGGCACTAGGAACTTGAAAGTTCATTGCCGCGCTTAAAAAAGTATGCTACCTATTTCTATATAGAGCTAGTTATATCCAGTTTATATCATTACACCCTATCCATATCTTGAGAGAGTTATATCCAGTTCACCTCATTACACCATATCCCTAAATTGAGCTAGTTATATCCAGTCCACCTCATGGTACCTTATCCATATCTTGAGCTAGTTATATCCAGTTACCCGCCTCAGTGACGTAGTTGGCTAACGCGCTTGTCGTGTTGAGCTCAACTGCTGAGGATGGGGAGATCGAGGTTCGAATCTCGGTCGGGTGAACTGCGGGGGGGAGGGGGGCAGTGTGTTTCCTAAATGGTTTTCCACTCTCCCTCCACGCAAATGCGGGTTCACTTCCTCTAATTCAATCTTCCCAAATACTAATCCATTAGAGTAATTAGTACTTAAAGCGTATAACCCGAACGGGTAGTAAGACGCGGTGCTAAATATATTAAAACAAATTATATACAGTTCACCTCATTACTCCCTATCCCTAAATTGAGCTAGTTATAACCAGTCTACCTCATTATACCCTATCCATATCTTGAGCTAGATATACATCCAGTTTACCTCATTACACCCCATCCCTAAATTGAGCTAGTTCTATCCAGTCCACATCATTACACCCTATCCATATCTTGAGATAGCTGTATCCAGTTCACCTCATTACACCCTATACCTAAATTGAGCTAGTTCTATCCAGTCCACATCATTACACCCTATTCATATATTGAGATAGTTGTATCCAGTTCACCTCATTACAACCTATCCCTAAATTGAGCTAGTTCTATCCTGTCCACCTCATTACACCTAATCTCTTTCAGTTCCATTCTAAAAGTATTTTTTCATATGCATCTAGGTCTTCCCAATTATCTCTTCCCGATGTGTTTAACAGTTAACACCCTACCCCATTGGCATTATTAAAATGTTTATAGCCTAGATGAATAGTAAAAAAGGTGCAATTGACTTTAACAAAAGTGCCAGTAAAGACTTAATACCCGCATCAGTAATCACGCATTCAAACGCGTTAGTCCCCCAATGGACTGGATTGATAGTGACGGGTAGCTAGGAGTTCGAGTTCCGGTCGGGTGCATTGAAGTTAGTTTCACCAAAGCTTTCACACACTTTCTATAGGAAAATATGGACTTATTTATTCTAATTCTATCTTCTTCATCCCTATCCCATAAGTGCAATGTGAATAACCAGAACTGACAAGATATAGTGCATGATACATAAAACGTGAAACGCATAATGGTCTTCCTTGAATATCTTCTTTACGTTCTCTATATTTTCTTATTCCCTTTCTTGTATTTATTTATATTATTTTGTTTCTAGTTTTTGACCTTCCGCTTTTTGTTTCTTAAATCCGATTTCGCATGACATTAGCCTTTCCATAAATCAAGTTTTTTTTGTCTCTCTGTGTATATATTTTTTCTTCTACAATTTTGGTCTCGGTTTATTGTTTTTCTTTCTTTTTCTAAGTTTATAATATTTTTGTTGATATTCACAAAGCCACACGTAAAAATATCTGAAAACCAGCATCTTAGCTCTAACTCCATGTCACCTTAGAGTTAGTTAGTGGTCCACAATTTTAATATATTAGCACAGCTGGACCTACTGAATTGATGGTGGGTTTTTCCATTACATTTTCAATTAATTAGACCTACCTTTACCACACTCCCCGTCCTGACCTCTTAGACATAGATAGGTCAAACCAAACCGGCATTAAAGCGTATAAATATATAACTTGTACAGATTCAGTGCAATATTTAAACTAGGACTATATATTCGCATAGTGTTAAATTCCTCCATGAACACAAAAAATTTGACAATACGCTCGCAAAAGCTAATAGCTTTATTATTATCCATTTTGGTGGTCGATTGGTCCAAGGCGTCACTTTCGTAATAGAGTGGACTGCCGATGACGTGGAGATCAGGGTCCAAATACCTTTATGGTGCCTTGAGGGTGATATTTCCTAAACGGTATTCCAGCCTCCCTTTAAGAAAATGGGGGTACACTTAATCTAAATTCAACCTTCCTTATCCATAACTCACTAACGTAACAAATACATATGCGTATAACTTGAATCTGTAGTAAGACATTATTATTATTATTATTATTATTATTATTATAAATGCTTCTTACATTATGGGCACCGACGATTTAATTTTAAGGGTTAGGAATGGGGAACATAGTTTGGAGGAAGCGTGGATAAAGGAAGGGAAACCACAGTGATAAATCGCATGGGTACATCCAATGCTCTGGGTTGAAATTTGAATCTCAGATACCCTAACAGTAACCCAGTACATTGTGATTTGGTCTCTCTGGACAGCGTGCCCACCAATGTGTGTATTTAGTTTGTACTGTGCGTAGAAAAACATAGTTCCGGATCTGAGTGTCAGAGATGAGATCATTTCATAGTAATTATCAGGATTAGCATGGAACCAGGATGGGAAAACTGAGAATAAATTGTGAAAATCCAACCCCAGTGTACCCAGACAGGAATCGAACTCCGTCATTGATTTTTTTATTATTATTTAGCACCATGTCTTACTACCCATTCGGTTTATACGCTTTAAGTACTAGTTACGCTAATTGATTAGGAATTGGGAAGGTTGAATTTTAGAGGAAGAGAACCCGCATTAGCGTGGAGGGAGAGTGGAAAAACATTTAGGAAAAATCACCCCCAGTTCACCTGACCGAGATTTGAACCTCGATATACTCGTTCTCAGCAGTCGAGCTCAACATGACCAGCGCGTTAGCCAACTACCGAGGTGGGTTCCGTCATTGATGACCATGTTCAATGTGAATCATGAATATTTGGTCCGCTCGGCCACCGCTGCTTTTTACATGTATTGTTGCTCGTTAGTACTCTCTCCAGGTGAATACTTGGGCATTTATTTGGGACTTCCAACTCATTATGTTTCAAAGTCAGTTAAGCTAAGTCACTTATCGGCTGTATTATACTGTGATACTTAAAGTGTATTGACAATAATTTATTTATTTTTATCTTTATTAATGACTTGATTGGGGTTTGAATCCCGGAAAGCTACACAGAGGATGGTTTTCCCATCTTCTCTTCATTATAAAAGTGGTTGATTTCCTTCAAGAGACCGTCTAACGTCAGGATGATTTTTTTATTTTTATTTACGCTTCTTACTAACTATTAAGGTTGTACGTACATATTAAAAATTGCTCTAGTGGGGTAGGGATGAAGAAGGAAACATCTGCGGGGAAGAAGAGTAGGAAACCATTTAGGAAAAACGCCTTAGACCATTCGTACTACTTAGTTTATTTGTGGGTGGTTTCGGCTGTACTACTTAGACCATTTGCCCCTGTTTACAGCTTTATCATCTAATTAATTTTTACCATGCTCCAACTGTATTTCCTAGCTAATTTTCAATTAGTTATGTATAGGTAGGATTCTCTTAGTGCGACTCGCGTCTGTGACCGCAAACGTGGGGTGGTTAGTCGCAGACGCGGGGTACAGTGTTTCCCTAGATGCGTCTCTTGATCGCCAGTCGTGGGTAATTTTATGTTTAGTACAAATCGCTCCTCAGTTATCAAAGTTTTTTCAATTGTGTTTTATTTAATATTCCGTGTTATTTTGTTATTTGGGAATAGTGTGGATAAAAAATCCTAACTTGATCGACCAACCGTTCCTGAGATATATTTCCATGTGTTGTCCTTCACATGTTATTCCCGGTACACTGGAGAAGATATGTCAAAGATTGAGGGGTGCTTTGCCACCTCTTCGATTGAATTTTACCCACCTTAAGTGGCATAGCTAGCTAACGCGCTAGTTTATTGTTGAGCTAGACTGCTGAGAACGAGGAGATTGAGGTTTGAATCTCGGTCGGGTGAACTGGAGGGGGTGTTTCATAAATGATTTTCCACTATCACTCCACGCAAATGATGGTTCACTTCCTCTAAATTCAACCTTCCTAATTCCTAACCCACTAGCGTAATTAATACTTAAACGTATAACAAGAACGGGCCGCAAGACGTTATGCTAAATTTAAAATAAATTAATTACATTTTGGTCCTCTTCTATGGATAAATATTGGGCCATTTTCAAAACCAGCTCAATCAAATACAAAACGAAATACAACTCTACTAAAACACATGATTGCTCGGTGGCACTTCTGCGTCTACACTACCCCAAGAGCAGTGTGGACGCAGACGCCATGTAGAGACGCTGGACGCGCACTATGGTCGCCAGTCGCAGTAGCCTTGAAATAACTGGCCGCTTAACAAACTATGGAAACCAGTACGATCACTATTCGCAGACACGAGACACGCTGAGGGAATCCTAACTTTAGTCTTTTAAGTAGATACAGGCTGTAATACTTAGCTAACCACGCCGGTTGACAGGTTGAATTAATTCCACTCTTATTTAGTCTGGTTTTCCAGTAAGGTCAGCTTTTGAATCCCGGCTTGGTGTACTATGGGTGTTAAAAAAAAGTTTTCACTTCCCTTTTTGTGAATGTGGGTACATTTCTTCTGAAGTTTGATCTTTTCCATCCCTACCCCATTAATCCTAGACAGGCAGTAAAACTCGAAGGAAAAAATAAAATAAATGATATTTTTTTCTAAGCAAAGTGTGATTGGAAAGGTTCAAACAAACTTAATAATACAAACATAAAAATAAAACTAGATTAAATTGTAATCAATAACCCAATTAGTGTTTTGGGCCAGTGTGAAACCGCAACACAAGTAAATACGTTCCCAGTAACAAAGTTTCTAATCTGAGTTTAGAGCTTTGTTTTTGATAATATCGTCTGTTTTGATATTAGATCAGTATGGGATTTTTTTATCACCCTCCTCCCTATTTCACAACCAATATAATCCTTTTAGCGCTCTTCTGTGGCTAACAAATAAAACAAATTGGATTACGAGATGTGTTATGTAGGTAGATTTGATTTATCCCTTGTAAAAGTAAATTGGGGAAAAACACTTCCAATGCAAATAATGTTTTTCAAACACAGTTTGATAACAAAGATTAGTTTCATTTTGAAATGGGCTTGTTTAGTTTTTTGAGTTATAGTTGTTTAGTTTAATTGTGAGGTGTGTTCATTAAGTTTAATCTTCAGCCAAAGTTGTTTAGGTTCATTTTTAGGTGAGGTCAATTACTTTAAATTTGAGGTATTGTTTAGTTTCATATTGACGATCAGCCCTTTGGTTTCATTTTGAGGTAATGTTGTTCTTTTTATCTTAAGGTGGGGTCAATTGGTTTGATTTTGAGTTGTGGTCATTTAATTATATTTTGAGTTAAGGTCCACTTAGCTACAATTTTAGGTGAGGGTCATTTAATTATATTTTGAGGTAAGGTCCGTTTAGTTACAATTTTAGGTGAGGGTCATTTAATTATATTTTGAGGTAGGGCCATTGAGTTACTTTTGGAGTTAGGGTTAATTAGTTTCATTGTTAGTTAGTCATTCAGTTACATTTTGAGGTGGGGTGATTTAGTGACATTTTGAAGTGAGGTCATTTAATTATATTTTGAAGTAGAGCCATCTAGTTACATTATAAGTTAGGGCAATTTAGTTTTTGAAATAAAGTTGTTTAGTTTTATTTTGTGGTGGGGTCATTTAATTATATTTTAAGATATAGTCATTTAACTACCTTTTTAGTTGGGGTCATTTAATTAGATTTGTGGTAGGGTCATTTAGTTACATTTTGAGGTGAGGTCATTTAGTTACAGTTTGAGGTGAGGTAATTTAATTTATTTTGAGGTAAGGTAATTTTGTTACATTATGAGGTAGGGTAATTCAGTTACATTTTGAGGTGGGGTCATTTAGTTTCATTTTGAGGTAGGGTCATTTATATTTTTGAAGTAAAGTTGTTTATTTTTATTTTGAGGTGAGGTAATTTAGTTTCATTTAGTGGTAGAGATTAGTTTCATTTTGAGGTGATGTTTATTTGTTTTTTTATAGAGGTATGTTTGTTTAGTTCATTTCGAGGTGGGCTATTTTGTTTCATTTTGAGGTTGGCTTGTTTATTATTTTAGATAGTGTTGCCTAGTTTCATTTTGAAGTGAGGCTGCTCTATTTTATTTTAAGTTGGGGTGGCTTATTTTTATTTTGAGCAGGGTCGTTTATTATAACTTTAAGAAATGTTTGTTTATTTTCATATTTTGTACGTGAGGTTTTTATTTTAATTTTAAAATGGGACTGTTCAATTTAATTTTGAGTTGGGGTAACTTTGTACTGTATATTTTAAAAATTTATTTTATTAGTTGTAATTTTTGATGTATTGTAAAATGAGGCTCTCTTATTTCATTTTGATACAGATTTGTTATAATTTTAAGCTGAGCTCATATTGGTGGGCATGCAGGTGCATGTTTGGTGAATGTTTGGTGCATGTTTGGCGCATACCTGTCCGTATTACAAGGTATAATGTTGGTGCCCACTTATCCACATTGAATGGTTTGGCTTATTTCTACATTATTTTGAATTTTACGAGCCTGTGTGGAGTGATACGAGCTGATGCGACACGCCATAATGTGCACTTACCTTAATGCGTCAATCTCGTATGGTTTGGTTTACTAGTAATGGACATTTTTGTGTAATATCCATAGCAGGTGTGCTGAACGTGGTTTTTATTAAATGTGTATCCCCTCACCCCGATATGAAGGTGCATTTCCTGTTAATTTTACTTTCCTTATTCGTCAGCCCATCAGCTTAATTTAAATGTATATAGCCTGGGTTGGCATTAAGAAGCGGAAGACAATATTTATTAAAACACCACCCTTGTAAATATGATGTGAAAGTAGATCAAGTCATTTAGATACCAATGGTGAAACAAGAAATTTATTTATCTATGATGATTAAAATATACTATTTATGACCCGCTTTGGTTGACGAATGGTCTAAGGCGCTACTCTTGCAATAGAATATACTGTTGATGACGTGGAGATTGTAGTTGGATGTACTGAGGTTGGTTTTCTTAAATGGTTTTCCACTCCCACTTCCTCTAAATTCAACCCACAAGATCCTTAACCCATTAGCGTGACTAATACATAAGCGTGTAGCCGGAATGGGTGGTAATACATGAGGCTAAAATAAAAAATCTGCACTTTATAATAATATTAATAATTCTTGGAGCATTTTTAATGAATTTCAAGAATTACGCTTATACATTAGACATATGTAACGGGCCTTATAGTTGAACTTGACAGCTTTTAAACTTTTATTAAAATTTGTTGTGGTATGAGCCATTAGCTGACAAATCTTCTGTAAATAAAAATATAGCCTATGTTCAATTTGTCCTCAAGGCAGGAATACGCATTGTTCAGTTGGCTATACACAGTGCTTGAATTTCACGACAAGTGTAATGACAGTTTTATCAAACGTTGTTATCACTCTGTTATAGTGACGTCACAGCTACACTAGTTATATGCTGTATTATCAACTCTCTGGTATTAAGGCAGGTTCAGATTTACACCTAATGTTAAATGTATCGGATATTAGAGCGAGTTCAGCTTGACCCCTTGGATACTAAGGAATTCCCAGCTTTACCATTATGGGTCAACTTTTTTTTTATATTAGGGCAATTTATGACTGACCATTAGTGGTCAATTGGAAATCAAGGCGAGCTCAGATTGACTCTTCTTGGCTAATGTAGGTGTAGTTTTACCCTAATGAGTAACAAACTATTCTAAAGCAATAAAGAGTTTAAAAAAGTCTTAAACACTTATTTTTTACTTTGAACCCTACATGTCGTTCGGTATGTACGCATCTAACTACATACACTACCTAGAGATGAGGGTGTTAGAGTTAATAGAATTGTAGGAAATATACCCATTCTGACTCCGTACTGGTACATTTGATATATATTATACCTTTCATCCCTATCTGATAAGTTTAGTTAAAGCTGCATCGTTTGAATGTTTAGTAAGACGTGGTGCACAAAGAACAAGTATCGCAATTAAAACCCAAACTAACAAGTCTAGACAATCAGAAATATTTGCAGTAGAGTCCTCTAGCGGAGAAAAGTTAAACTAAAAAGTGTGAGATAATTTTTAGTGTGGTTATTAAAACTTAAAAATTCCAAACTAACAACGAATATACATATTATTTAGCTTAGTTAGAGTATAGACAATATGATAAATATGCAACATAAAATACAAATACAAATTCAATTGTACGTAAACTATCTTACATTTAGTTGAGATAATCATATTCCGTGAAAAAATACTAAAGTTAATAAAATATGTTAATGTCCTACAAAAACTTAAGGCTTTTAAAGTTAATTTTTATTATTTCTTAAGATGTAAAGTTTTGATGGTAAACTATTTGTACTTTTTATGTGAACAAATCTTTGTTCTAAAATATACATAGCTGGAAACCTTTTTAAAAATCTCCATTTTGATAAAAACAATCTTAAATTAGTATATTAAGAATTTACTAATAAATAATTAAAACTTCAATAAATATAGCACGCGTTATTATCCAGCCAATGTTCCGAACGATATTTATATTAGAGTAAAAGTTTGTAAAACAAAATATTAAAAAGAGTTTTCCAACAAAAGAAATGAAGTGTTAAAAATGATTAAAAATTCAATTGAACACCATTATGTAAATGCTATATTACATCCGACACGTACACAAGTTATTATAGACTAATAAATAATTCACGTTCTTATCCCTCGTCTTTTCTCATACGTTAATATTTAATTACACGCCACAATGAGCACATGATATAAGGCATTGGTTTCGTCTGGTTTGGCTTGTTGCTGACAGGGAGTTGGAGATTCAAATTTCAGCCACTGTAACAAAACTGTTCCACATGTATGTTATTCCACACTTTCTCCGAGAAAATTTGGGTACATTTTCTATAAATTATACCTTATTTTATTCCCAGACCACTAGCGTTGAAAAAAAAATTGGGAGGGCTGAACGGGTAGTAGTATGACAAGCAAGGAAATAAAACTAATAATTAAATCGTTAACCAGGCTTTATTTGGAGTATCCGGGAAACTACTAGTCCCAACAGATGGCTACGGATCACCTGTTTGTCTTCTTTGAATAACTTATCCCCCCCCCCGACCCTTTCTCTATTTCTCCCCCTCCCCCTTCCCCCGCCTCCGTTCCCACTCTCCCGCACTCGCCCAGTCTTTTTATTTTGTGTTATCGCCACCACTAGTCTATGATAGGGGTCCGCGTCGAGGTCCCTGTCGCTCTCGCATGCGTCACCTGTTGGAGGGACTTCCTGATGGGGGTTAGGACTTGGTTAACCACTGGTTAGCTGAGCAGGTGGCAGTCACACATCATGGGTCTACTACACCGGGCCCTTTTTTATTTACCATATCGTTCTTGGAATGTCCGGTCATTGATTACAAGACCAGTAGATTCTGGTAAGAATCAAGGACAGTAAGTTAGGCTTATATCTGTAAGTTTAAAAAAATATTCTTGCATTCAAATATACAAATGTAATGTCAAATGAGATTTTGTTATCTATTTTGTTAATAACAATAGCTATAATATTATTCAAATACTAGGCCTATTGTAAAATAACAAACGACCGCAAAAGTAAAGTTTGTATTTATAAAACTTTTTTTCCGCACCAAATTTCTATTATGCCCCAATTTTGCTACGAATGGACATAGCTTACGTCTTTTGGTGAAGCTTGATTCACACGTTTACCGAAAATATTAATATTCACATTTTATGAACTGACTGATTATATCGGCACACGACTTAACATAAGCTCCATGGCGTAAGCCTGCCGACTGCGAGACCACCACATGTTGGCGAAGATAGTGCCAAATTTGCGGATGGAGGATGTCATGTGGTCAACATAACGAAACCTTTGGAGGTTTATCGCAGTTTTCTAGACCATAACATCTACTTATTGATTCAAGTAGCTCCTCATTTGTCCTCACGGCGCTGAGTTGACTCCATTTCAGAGCCACTGATTCACAGAAAAATTAGGGAACGCTGGAGATAAGGCCCAAGAACATTATAAATGTATTTTTTATTTTAAATATTTAATGTGCACTTTCTGAGCCGACTGATTATCAGCATACGATAATTTCTACAAGTGAGTGTAAAATAACTTATCCATTTTGCCGGAAAGGTATTTTCACATATTTTCAAGTGATCTTTAACATGCCACAATTGACACGGGACCAACGGCTTTACTCCCCCTCTCCCCCACCCCGATGGAATTTGTGCTACGGATTTTAATCGCTCAAGAAAAATCCATTGACCCCGGCTGGATTTGAATCCACGAACATCGAGACCTGAGGTGAGCACTCTTGAGGACTCTGTATCCGTAAACAGGAACTCTAAACAAAATATCACAGAGGCGGTCAAGCATACGACTTATAAACTAACTTAAATCTAGAAGAGTCACAGAACCCAGACTATAAATTCATCATCGTGAAAAAGAAAACCCACATTTCACTTATGTTAAATCTTTTTTTTTAAAGTACATGACTCAATCCCAGGACCCTTATCTCAAAAGACAAATACGTTATTTAGGTAGCTAAGGTGGTGGACAACCATGAGTTTTGAAGTCACAAGATCACAGAAATGTATTTTAACACAACGTCAACTAGAAACAGCTGATAATACAGGCAGGTTGCGACGGAAATTATTATACGATCTATGTTGAGGAAAGTGATGGACAACGCGCTGAGGTTTGCCTGACGTCCGGCGGAGCTCACTCGAGTGACACTATCTTCAAAAATTGTAAAAGTGTTGTATGTAGTTTGCTTTTATTTAGCTAGTGAATATTTACCCGTTACTTTGATTTTAGTACTGCGTCTTACTACCCGTTCGGTTTATATGCTTAGTTACTAATTACGCTAGTGGTCTTAAGGATTAAGAAGGTTATATTTAGAGGAAGTGTACCCACAATTCCGTGGAGGGAGAGTGGAAAACAATTTAGTAAAAACCACCCTCATTACATCCAACCGAGATTCAAAACTCAATCTCCCCGTCATGGGCAGTCTATTCTACTGCGATAGTAGAACGTTAGACAGTGCGGCCACCGAAGCGGGTTTCAAGTTACTAATCGTCTATTTGTTTCCACTCCACCCTGTATAAACATGTTTATAATAATAATAACAATAATAATAATAATTATTATTATTATTAGCACCGCGTCTTACTACCCGTTCGGGCTATACGCACTTACGCTAATGTATAATGGTAGGGTGATTGTGAGATGAAATGGAGGACCTACAGTTTAACGGGAAATCCGAACCACGGTCGAGGCCTGGCATTCCCCACATTCNTTAACGTGGAATCCGAACCACGGTGGAGGCCTGGCATTCCCCACATTCACAAGATGTATTGTCAGAGGTGAAGGAAGGGTTTGGTAATCAGATAAATCTTTGCCGGGACCGAGGATTGAACCCCGGCCGCCAGCACAGAAGTATGACACCTTACCCCTAGACCGCCAGGTCACCTATAAACATGTTTTATTTTCGAGTGAAGAAACATATTATTTTCTATACTGTTATCACAATTGGTGTTTTTCAATTAGTGGTATGCCTCCGCGATACAAATCAATGCAGATCAAAACACGCTTATATTTAACATGTTATTTATTACAAATCACTTCAAAACAGTCGATGCATCTGTCTACAAATTTTTAGATTGACAGCGCATAGCATGCACACTGATGGTGTGATAATTTTGAAATTTCATTGGGTCTCTCCAAGCGGATCTCGTTGATCAGGCTGGAGGAAAAGTATTTTTTTTCTCCAGATCTTACCGAGTTAGTCAAGCAGGTGGAACTGAAATCTTGGGATTGGCTTAGAGCGCGTCACGTGACCCCTTTTCGGTTCTGCGCTTGTTTTTCCTCGAACGTGTGAAACCAAAGTAAGAAGAGGGATAGTCAATATTTTATTTTGTTGGTAAAACTCGGTTTTGGGCCATTAATTAAAGTTTTGTCTCTGACGCTGAGCTTTTCAAACACGAGACGTCCATGTATAAAAGTTAGTTTATCTGGACGTTGAATCAGATATAATTATCTCGCGTTGCCATCGCATCGTTGGAAATAGTTTCTCCACGTATCATACGCCCCCCCCCCCCACACAAAAGCTTTCATTTAGCCGCATGATTAACATAACAAACGGGGAAATAAATTATATTATTTGAATACCTTAAAAATTTGATCATTTTTAGAGTAGCGAACTCCGATATATAATTTTTAAAAAGGTTATATCGACACAAGAATTACAGACTAACCTAAGAATATTTGACCATACCCGCTTCGATGGCCGCATGGTCTAAGGCATCATTATTGCAATAGACTTCCGGTAACGGGGAGATCGGCGTTCGATCCCATTTGAGTATACTAGGGTGTTTTTTCCTAACTAGTTTTCAACTTTCCCTTCACGCAAAATCAGGTGCATTTATTATAAACTCAACATTTCTCATCCTCAACATATTAGACTAATTAATAAATAAGTGTAAAACCCGGGTAGTAAGAAGTGGTGGTAATTTTTTTCCCACCCTATTCCTTTTCATTACACCCAGCTATAGCTAGCTATCTGTTTGCACCCCTTTATTTTCCTTTGATCACAATACTCATAGAGATATCTTCTTTTTTTAAGTCCCATTTAACAAATAATTTTTCTAACTTTTCTAATCCACATCAGTGCGCACGTGAACTTAACGTCAAGATCGTTAGTCTGGTTTATCAGTGACGAAGAATTTGGTTTCAAATTCCATTCTGGCTTACTAAAGTAGACTTCGTGGGCTATATATTCTTCCTCCATCCTTGCATGAAAATGCGGGCACATTCCCTACTGACTCTTCATTCCTAAACCCTATTCCATTAATGCAAATAACGATTAGTCCAGATGGGTAGTAAGACACGAAGTGGAATAAAAATATTCTGTGATTTTTAGCCAAGCCCTAGAGCTATACAGTTTACAAAATTACATTTATTTAATATATATATTTTACGTTGTACACTTTACTAACAGACAATAAATAATATTTATAATAAGATTGTTTATAGAATGTACAATCAGTTCATAAATTGAGGTCAGTAAATTTCCTATCCACTTCGGTGGCTGCATGGTATGAGGTGTTTCTCCCGTAATAAAAGACTTAATTCCCGATTATGGCAATATTGCTGTTCGAATCTCAGTCAATTTTACCGTAGGTTTTTTACCCTAATTGGTTTTTCTATTATCCCTTCATTCAAATGCGGGTACACATACTTTAAATTCAACCTTACTTATCTCTAACACACTAAATTAATTAGTACATAGGCGTATAACCTGAACAGGTAGTAAGACAAGCTGCTAAAAATATACATAATGTCCGTTCACGATAGGTTTTTACCTGGATGACAGTTCGAAAATCATAAGTTTAGGTTTTGGGTTGCCAACACTTGTAAAATCTCACAGTTTTATTATAAATGTAAATATCTTTAATTACCTGTTATATATTACATTAAAAATAACATAAACTTAAGTTTTCTCATACTATTTAATTTTTTTAATTAATTTCGTTTTAGCCAACTCGAAACAATATTTTAAACATAATTAAAGTACTTATTTTTCGTTTTGGAACGTTATTGATTATGTTTAATATAGTGCACACACCTTTTAATACAAGCATCGTATTTACTTGGAAAAGAAAAAAATCCTGTCATTTTTTTTACATACAATAAATTATTTTATGATTATTTTATCGTATTTTGAAATATTTAACTGAATAAAACATTTTCATCAACTGCGTGTCTGCATCATTGAAAAAAACTTGTTTACCGTTATGTTAAATCATATGGTTTAGATTCGTCAGTCGCCATTTTGAAGTTAGAAGCTAGAAAGTTTGTGAAAGTGGTGTGAATATTTTTTTAAGTGGAGTAAAACTATAAATAAATTTTTTGTCCGGCCTCAAATAAATATACAAATAATATTTGCCTAAATTACTGTGGTTAACTATCACATTAATATATTACCATCTATTTACATTACAGTCATCCAAAATGATAGATGTCATCTGTTGGCGTAGTGATATATTAGGGATTACTTCTTGTAACATTTCGAGCTGTCATCCAGGTAAACATAGCTCGTGAATGACTTATATACATATTTATCATCTTGTAATACACAAGCTTCGTCTATTTTTCAAGAACGCTTACATTTTTATTGGTGACCAATAGTTGAATAACTCCAAGATGTTGAATAAATGAATCGCTCAATAAGTTTGATACAAGGATTACATTTTGTGACGATTGGGATGCTCTCATAAAATGTGCAGGGATAAAATAATACTTTAACCGAAGTACCAGATTGATCAGAAATGATTTTGAAACCACCCTTTATCCTTTACTGAAATCGATGTGACCTCAATGTGGGATCCACATATTATGTACAGTCCTTTCGAATAAAATCTACAACTTTTCAAACTTTCCTCAGAAAAAAATGTTTTTAACGATCATTTAGAAAATAATTGTTTTAGTTTTACGGCTTCTTGTCTTACTACCCGTCTGAGCTAACCGTATTTATATAACTGGGGTAGGTATGGGAAAGGTATAAATTAGAGGAAATGCACTCGTATTTGTGTAGAGGCATAGCAGTAAACCTTTTGAAAAATAAAACACATCCTGAATACTGGGTTCATAGCCCCATACCCTCCATCGCAAGCAAACCTGTCTAGACAAGCTTGAAGTTTATTCCACCTGTCTAAATATGCGGGTATCAATGATCTAGTGAATAGTTATACGCGTGTAAAAATACAATTCAAATGTCATTTTATGACAGCTGTCAAACTTAATGAGATATACTTCCATTTACTATGTCATATGAAAGGTTATGCCAATTCAGACAGTCTCATACAAATATATTTCCCAAATAAAGCCTATTATGTTTATTCTGTTATTTTAGCCTAAAGCGTTTAAATGATCTGATTTCAGTGGTTCTCAAAGGGTGTGCAACGAAACCCCAGGCATTATTTTACTGTTCATACAAATAATTAAAAGTAGGCTCTAGTTTCATTCAATATTAATTTAATTTTTATAAAGAAATAACCCGCTTCGGTGGCCGCATGGTCTAACGTGCTAATCTAGTGTTAGAAAAGACTACCGAGGACGGGATATCTGGGGTTAATCCCGGGTTAGATGCACTAAGACTTTTTCCTTTATGATTTTCCACTATCCCTCTATGCAAATGCGGTTGAACTTCCTATAAATTAAACCTTCCCATTACTATTATTTTAGTGTAATAAGTACATATACATAAAACCCGAATGGGTAGTAAGACGTGGTGCTAATAAAACAATGAGAAAAATGTTTGAAAGTTTTTACTATAGCTATTTTACAGGCGTAACCTAATGGCTACCATCAAAGAGTTGTAATTAATGAGAAAGTATGAGAAAGTTAAATTTTTTGTCGAATAAAGGACACACACACGCAGTTCCTGTTCAACTCAGAGCAGTCTCTCTGCTCATGCGCGTACCCGAATCTCCCATCGTACTACCAACTCGCATATTCAGTGTGCCGAAAGGACTACCAACCAATAATAGTGTGCCGTGAACAAATAGAGGTTGGGAACCACTGAGTCATAATGTCTAGCAACTTTATTTGAGTATGTAAATTAAAATTTTATTAAAAAGTTGAAAATTTATTTAAAATAAAAATAAACTTTTAAAATTGATATTTAAGGATACATTTTTATGTGTCTAAATAATGTAGCTTATTCTTAAGACAAAGCAAACACAAGTTTAAAGCCCATCCCTATCATTATTATTATTAGCACCACGTCTTACTACCCGTTCGGGTTATACGCACACCCCATCCCTATCATTGAGGGACCAAAATGGTCTACTACATATTTAATATACCTTGGTTCGATTCTGGGGGAGGGGGGGTTATACCTGAATACATTTATAATTTGTATACGGGTTTGTACTGTGATCAAATTTGTAAAAATATGGTCTTAATATATCTACTACTTTACTTGCTATACTAATTATGTTTGTTTGTTATACTTATATAGCACTAATTTATGTTTCAATTGTATACCAGCTTGTGATGCTATAACATAGTTAGCTTTCTAAGTTCTATGGCTGTTATAAGGTATTTGGCTCTTGCCCAATGTTAAGCTAATTTGAACACGTACCGGTGGACAGACGGGCTAATGTGTCAACATCGTAGGGTCTGGTTTTTTTACTTATAGATAAATAGGTGTTTTAATCCCAGCTAGGTTTTCTTAGTTATTTTAAATAAATAGTTAATTTTCACTTATCCCTTTATGCAAATCCGACCATACTCACTCTAAATTTTCAGCTTCCTAATCCCTATTAGCTTAGTAGTCAAAAAGCCCAGATGAGTAGTAAGATGGGGTGCACCTTCTTCGGTGGCCACATGGCATAAGGCGTTACTCTCGTGTTAGACTAGACCGCCGATGACAGGGAGATCAGGGTTTGTATCCCGCTTGGGTGTACTGAGGGTGTTTTTTTTTTCAAAAATAGTTTTCTAATCTCCCTCTACCAAAATGCGGGTACACTTCCTCTAAACTCAACATACCTCGTCCCTAGCTCATTATCGAGAACATATGGCTATAACCTGAACAGGTACTAGGACGTGGTGCAAAAAAAATAAAATAAGACGCTTTGCGTGGATTAAACTCCTAAATACACCGACAAATAAAACAAACCTAATTATTTTTATTTCGTGTTTAAAAACCCATACTAATTGAGAAAGCCAATCAATACGCGAGACCCCTACTCTAGTCACACAAAGAGTGTCGCAAGTCTTCTAAGCGGAGTGTACCTGGCGGCGAGAAGCGTAACTAACATCGTAACGGACAAGCCTTCAAGTCTCTCCCCCCACCTGCCCCCTCTTACATCAAGAATATCAATATCGCGCCTCTCTCGCTCGCTGCGGGGGTGGATGGCACGTCTATGTTTATCTTCGCACGCTGTAAGCGTTCCAACTCCCAATGCACCCCCATCAACTTCTTCCCTCTTTCTCCCTCAAAACCCTCATCACTTATCTGTAGGATACGACCGACCTACCAGCGTTCCTGTCGGATCGATACCACTTCAAGATATTGACTATAGCGTGTAGCACGTGGATAGCCGGTCTCTTGACCAACAGTTGAGGCTGCTCTTGAATTTTTAAAATAACATATCATCCACCCTCAACGTTGACCACGTGATCTAAATGTTAAGCTCATTTAGTCTGGTTTGCTAATGTCAGGGAAGTCGGGTTTTGAATCCCAGCAGTGGTGCGCTGAGTGAAGTTCTTACTGAACGATTTTTCGCTCCATGTTCAGTCACTGAACTGTATGTATCTTATAGTATATTTTAAAGTAGCCTTTGGGACTTGCTAGGCTTGTCGTAGCATCCATCATATGCTTTATAATCTAACTTAATATTAGGACAGTCACAACAACCAGTCTCTGAACTGTATGTATTTTATAGTATATTTTAAAGTAGCCTTTGGGACTTGCTAGGCCTGTAGTAGCATCCATCATATGCTTTATAATCTAACTTAATATTAGGACAGTCACAACAACCAGTCTCCGGCCATTAATTTATCAATGTGAGAGGATAATCCCACATTTCACCAATCATAAATTTTTCAGCAATGCTGGGAATCGAACTTTGGACCCTTAACTCATTAGAAAGATATGCTACCGACTGAGCTAAGGTGTTGGATAGTTTATTTTGATGTAATTATTTATTTACATTGGTTTTGTGTTTGTTGATTGTTCTTCGGACGTTTCCCACCATTTCTTAAAGAGAGTACCGCCGTTTTTGAGGATTTATCTACGTTTCTGGGAGTTGGAGGGGAGAGGGTTGTTTGTTTTTGGAGAGTGTGTGATTCAGCCTGGTGCAGAGTTCAGTTAAGATAGGGTGTCTACTATATGGGTGCACCGAGTGCTGCACGAATAGTTTTCCTCGTTTGAGCCGAGTGATACTGGCTCAAAAGCGGCCACTTTTTTTTAAATCAAGAAACCGCAAAGTTTCGGTATATGTCGTTGAATTTTCCCCTTATTTCCTATTCATTCTTATTATAACCCAGCAACCCACAAGTTAAGCCTCCATAGTGGGAGAATCTCAAATTGGACGTAGTAAGCTAGTCATATCTCAACTTAATTTTGAATACACTCCACTTTCCTTGTTTTCGCGGGTTACTTTAACGTTTGTTGACTGGGACTAACACACTACCTCCACGCAACTGTTCATACATTTACTCTACCTTTCTCATCCTTAACCAATTGCCACTGTTGTCAATAATAATAATAATAATAATAATAATAATAATGGCGTACCTGGACTACTTCAATTTGTAGCGCAGCTTGCGGAAAGATTAGCCTGTATTAATGCCTGCCCCGGGTACGTCCTAATTGTTCTAATCCTTTTCATGGAGGCTCCTTCCAGATCTCGTTGAGGTGAGAGGATTATGTTACTAAATATGACGGGATAAAGGCCAATGAAGATCTATCCTAACTTAAGCCAAATTTAACAAACCCTGATGACCATGAGAAGTATTCCCCTTTAGAGAAATTCCCCCAGTACCAGCCAGTAATCAAACCTGGGCCTTCTAGGTTAGCATTCAGAGGCTCCCACGAGGCCTGATTGCGTATAAATGGAGATATATATATATATCGAATGGCTAGTGTGACGTGGTGAAAGATAAACAATTTCCATAAAATGTGGTTCTTTTACAAAAAAGTATTCAGAAAGTTCAAATGGGTGGGTTCAAATACGTGGTATTAACAAATAACACTAAGAACACTGTAGAGTGTTTAATGTAAGCGTAGTACCACAAGCACTCCACCCCCCTCCGTCGCATCTTACTACCCGACCGGGCATATACATTTAATTACATTGATGGGGTAGGAAGAAGGGAGATAAAATGTATAAGTAATGTACCGGTATTTTCGTGGAGGGTGAGAGTGAAATTATTTGATAAATAAACTACCTGTAGAAACCCAGTCCGAATTCGAATCCCAAACCAGACTAGACGAGACTGGCATTTAGTCTGCGTGCCAACCGACCGATACGAGTCACACTAATTATTAGTGTTTGTTTGTCGTTATTATTATTATGTAATTAGTTTTGAGTAGATTAACTAAACAATATACCAGTATTTAGATATTACATACTTATTTATAACCAGCCACGGTATTAATCTAGATTTAATAAAGTTCAAATTGCAATTTGCGCTCGCTTCAACGACCTCTAGAAGTTCAACTAACGGATGTAACAACTATTCATTCATATTTAATACGTCAATAATTAAACCTTACAAAGGATTTCTTATTAAAACAATGGTTCCTAGAAAACATAAACCTATTCATTTCATACATTATAAATCCACACACAGTTAATAGTCGTTTGTTTTGTTTTCTGGTATTATTTTAAATACTTGCTTCATGTTACCTTCAAGCTTATCAGAATACTTTACACAACTATAATAAACCTTAATGCCACTTGAATGCTGTCTAACAAGTTTATATATATAGTCACATTTAACTAAACACGAACCACTACAATGGCAGAACGGTCTAAGGCATCACTCTCGTGTTATACTGGCCTGGTGATGATCAGGAGATCGGGGTTCGAGTCCCAGTCTACTAAGAGTGGTTTTTCCTCATTTGTTTCCCACTTTCCTTACATGCAATTGCGGGTAGATTACCTCTAAAATGCTTCCTTCCTCATCCTTATCCCGCTAGCGTGGATTTAATGGCTCTTCTTCGAGTTCCCTGTGCCATAGTGTGTAAATAGTATCCACAAAGTAAGTGGAAATACGGTGGGAGGTGAGGGGAGTCTGCTTACCAGGCCACGAGCAATCCCCTATTCCTACTCACCCCCTCCCCTCCTGCCATGACTGTTGTGTTTCATTTTAATGACCTCTCGACGCACGCTCGCACACCATTTTCGTTCGTGTATTCGGTTTTACCCACAGGTCAGTTCAGCGTCCAGCGTGCTAAGTTTTAACTTTATCTAGACAACTCGGAGAGAAAGTATTGTGATAGTAAAAAAAAAAAAATTGAACTCAAAATTTTGATAAATGTCAACGTTTGATGACCCCCCGAAACAAAACAAAAAGTGTTTTTGCAATGCCGTCTGTCTGTACCTCAAGCTAGAGTAGAAACTTTTTTTTATCGATTGAGCTAAAACTTGGTATATGGGGTTTTTACAAGGTCCCTGTGAGGGTTTTTGGAATTAAAAATCTAGCCCTAGAATTAAGGGTAGCTTACTGAAGAGAAAGAAAAAAAAATATCTCAACATTTCTTTAACGATTTTGATTAAATTTTATATCTAAACACTGTTTATCATTATAAATAAGATGGAAATTTTAATTTTCTTACGAAAATGACTTTGATGGTACTTTACACAGGGGAAATTTTACCATTTTCATCATTTCTTCGCAACTATTTGAGATACAAATTAACTTACCATTGAAAAATTGTAGTATTATTAAAGATATAAATACCCACCTCGGTGGCGTAGTTGACTAACGCGCTAGTCGTGTTGAGCTCGACTGCTGAGGACGGGGAGATCGAGGTTCGAATCTCGGTCGGGTGAACTGAGGAGGTTTTTCCTAAATGGTTTTCCCCTCTCCCTCCACGCAAATGCGGGTTCACTTCCCCTAATTCAACCTTCCCAATTCCTAATTCATTAGAGTAATTAGTACGTAAAGCGTATAACCCGAACGGGTAGTAAGACGCGGCGCTAAATATTATTATTATTATTATTATTAAAGATATAAATCTTTTATTTGAAATATATTTTTTATAAAACCATCAATTTCTGAGCTATACGCAAATATATATTGGATTCTCTGTGAAACAATGGGTCTGGAACGGTGTGAATTCAACCTCATGAGGACAAAATATGAGGAACTACTTGAATTAAAAAGTAGCGGCTCTGATCTATAAAACTGAGACTACCTGCTGGAGGGTTCGTTGTGTTGACCACATTACATTTTCTATATGCAGATGTTGGCACTATTTTCACCAACAAACGGCAACTGCTTGGTCGGTATGACTAACTCGATTGTGGACTGATGCTATGGAATATTAAAAATAATACAGAATGCTACAACTCTAAAGTTTTTATTGTGTATTCCTCATGGATCGCCTCTTAATACCTTACGGTCTACTTGCTTTTGTACACTAATAGGATAGGTATGTGATGGAAATATTTATAGAAAATGTACCTTTATTTGTAGGGAGTGAGAGGTGTAACCTATCCAGAAAAATCAATTTCAGAACAGCTAGCCAGGATTAAAACTCCAACCATCTCGTCGTTGTAACGCAATCAAGACGAAATCTATTTTTAGTCCACTTGTTCACTGATACATGTCTGCCAGCTGTTCAAGAGTAGATTACAAAGTAGTATTAATTAATAAATAACGTTAGTTTAAAAAAAATATATTTAAATTTCCAATTTAGATGATGTTTTGTAATTATTTTATTCCATTTGAATGTAATCCATCGTTTTATCTCTCTGTTTCACCTTTAAACTAACTAACGTTTGTTTTGCGGTTACAAGGAAGTAATAGAATACAATTCAGACGAAGTATAATACTACTCAGGTGTTCTCCGTTTTGTTCCCCCAATCTCTCTTCACGAAAATGCGGGTAAAATTCCTCAAAATCTTCCCTTATCATTTCTACCTATTAGTCTAAACATTAAAATAGATATAATGGTATCCTCATGGTCTAAGTGAGTAGAGCATGTTTTGAGGCCCCGTTAACGCGAGCATGGTAGGTCACTTCCACTGGTCGGACGTTGACTGTCACAAAACATTAATTTTTATTTTCACATGGAGCTCTACCTAATTTCCCAAAGATAGATAAATATATTCAATTAACTACCATCAGCTCAAAATAGCAGTTTTGTTTGAACTGTAAATTTAAATAAAAAGCTTCCAATCCAATTGAGGGAACCTTACATCCCATAGTTGGGAAGAAATAATTGTGAACCCAATCTTGATTTAACTGCACATTTCCAAGTTGACATGTGTGACACACACGATGCTCGCAGCTTGAACACATCAACATACCCGCATTGGGGTCGCGGGGTGTATAGCATCACTCTCTCAATAGAGAGGTTTGCCGGTGATGTGGAGTTCTGTGTTCGAATTCTGAGTGTGTGTACTGAGAGCGGATTTTCCTAAATGCTTTTCTACTCTTTATTAATGCTGAGTACATATTATTTCAATTCTACCTTCCTCTATCCTTCTCCATTAGTGTTAATATGCTGACAAATAGTTCTTTACATACACTGCGTCTTACTCTTAATACCTCTTCGAAATATAGTCATATATTACTATTTTTTGGCACGTCTTACTACTCATTTGGTTTATACGATTATTAACTAATTATGATAATGGTTTTAGGGACTAGGAAGTATACGTTTATAGGAAGTGCACCCGCATTTGCGTGGAAGGCGAGTGGAAAACCATTTTGATAAAACTTAAGTACACCCAACCGAGATTCGAGCCTCGATCTTCTTTTGTCATTGGCAGTCTAGTATAATGCGAGAGTAGTGCCTTAGACTATGCGACCACCGAAGCAGGTTATTTTACTAAAGGTGATGGGATAAATTATAGGAAATATACCCATATTAGCATGTATAAGGCATAAACGTTGCTTAGGATAAACGACTCTCAGTACACACAGCTGGGAGTTAAGCCCCGACATTCCTAAGATAGTAAAACAAGATAAAGCATTTTGACACCTTACTTTGACTGCCCACCGATGCGGGTGAAAACGATAACATAAAAATGTAGGTTTTATTTTAAATTGACACAGGTTAAGATTATTTTTAGGCACGGGACATTGTTTATCAACAGTTTATTAAGAAATAAAAAGTTTATTTTAAACCATAAAAACCAACTAAAACAACTATACATGTCTACGAGAAAACAAAAGGAGAAGGAGAAAATATGATCCAAGTGAAAACATTTATTTTATTTTATCCTGTCTTGTTCAGACCAAAAGATAGTCTCATTCTTCAAGGCTGTAGTACTTAGAAGGAGATCAAATTCCAGTGTCGTTTGACACTTACTTTTTTAAGTTTCTTCTTTAAATAAAAAAATGTACTTGATGTTTTTTGTGTGTAATCTAAATATTCCTGCACAGTTGGTTTAGTGATCTATGACGTTAGAGGATATATTATGATAGCTTTCTACACTAGTGAATTAAAATTAGGTCAACCCATCCTCTCTCTAAAAATATGTGAATGCTTTTCCTTAAAGTTCACCCCACTGATCTTGTAGGGTCAAATATGTTACGAATAATCGAACTGGCAGTGAGATGCGTATAGCTAAAATAACTTATTAAATTAAAAAATAGAGCTATATAGTTAATACATGTTAATAAGTGAATGTATGAATTCTATTATGATAGGGTTCCTTATGTGATAAACAAATTGGTTTAAGCTTTCTAAAAAAATGGCTCATTAGTTATATATTTACCCACTTTGGTGGCCACACGGTCTAAAATATTACTCTTGCTAAAGACTAAATCACTGATGATGGGTAGATCGTGGTTCAATCCCGGTCGGGTGTACAGAGGGTGGTTTTCCCTAAACCAAAGCGGGTCTTTTTATTTTATTTATATATGTATATTTATATCACAGAGTCCTACTAACTGTTTGGGCTATAGCCATAGTACTATTACTCCATATAGCTAGTTGATGAGGAAGGTTGAATCTAGATATATTTTACCCGCATTTTCGTGGAAGGTGAACAAAAAGCCTCAGAATACCCGACCGAGGTTAGAGCCTCGATCTCCCGATATAACACGAGAGTGACGCCTTAGACCATGTGACTACCGAAGCAGATTTTACTAATATTGATGATGGGAAATCACTATTCAGTTTGCTAATACAAGGTACTTTGTATCGCTTCTTCTAATGCATTTGTACCTAAGCATCTCTAAAATGTAGGACCTGCACAAGTACCAAATTATTGCCAGGTTTTATTGATCTTTACCTGTGTTTGTTGGTCACCCACACGGTAATAATTGATTTGAACTTAAGTCAGTACTGACTTGGGGTATTAAAACATCGCTCGTATGTATACTGCTAGCCAGCTGCCTGTCCTTCCTCCCCCTCTCACATACTCCACCTGCGTCACACATGACATAATAGCTACCTGAAGTTGGGTCACATTGTCACTAGGACAGATGTACTCTAGAGTGAGTCTCAACTAGGGGTGGTCTGATAGTTCTTTATACACCAGTCTCAACAAGATGTTCCTGACACAATATTTTTATTTATACTAGAGTCTCAACTATATGTTACCTGACACAATATTTATATATATACTAGCGTCTCAACTAGATGTTGCCTGATACAATAGTTATATATACATCAAAGTCTCCACAAGAGGTTGTCTGAAACCATAGTTACATGTATTAGAGTCTCAAATAGATGTTACCTGATACAATAGTTCTATATACATCAGTCTCCACAAGAGGTTGTCTGAAACCATAGTTCTATATATACTAAAGTCTCAAATAAATGGTGCCTGACACAATAGCCATGTATATAAGATTGAATTAATTTAAAAAAAGGAGAAAAGTGTTAAACACAAAGTAAATGTTTTCTATAACATTTTGGTAATATGAAAGTTATACAACAAATTTATTCATTACATTTTAAAAATAAACCCAAGAGATCTTCTGGATGGACTCGGAGTGGCGCGATGCATTACATGGACGGACCTCCAGGAGGAAGGCCCATGGAACGTTCCATAGGCAGTTAGAAGTGGCGCGGTGCGCCCTATTGGGCCACAAGCTTTTTTACGTCTATTATATAGTCTTAACTAGAGGCTACCATGTATCTATCATATTATAGTCTGCAGCAAGGATATTAATCAACATATATACACTATTCTGATAGGCAGATAAGTTAAGAAAATTCAAAGTTTATTTGTCAATTTTGACAAAATTTTCATCTTACGAATCTATATCTTTGTTATATCATTCATACCACAGGGGATAGTACCATATCTTAAATTATGTTTGAATATTAATACTCCATTGGTTTAAATTGTGATACAAAACGTGAAAGTACGTTGACTAATACACAATGGCAAAATAAACATATAATCTAGGCATATTTTAGAAGCTTACGTTTGTTTTGAAGAATTAAGCTATAACTTCTCTATACCCGATATTTTGAACTCTTGTCTGTTGGTGCTAGTAAAAATAAAGTAGAGTGTCACATTATACTTAATTAGTTGCTTTTGCTGTCATTAAATACGATTTAAATCATTTTAGCAATTTTTTTACCACATTTACCCCATTTACCCCTCCTTCATATTTTACCCATCTTTTCCTTTTTACCTTTTTAAACGAAAAAAAATCCTTTTAACACTTTATTGACTTTGGTACGTTTTACTCTTTTTCATCTTTATTACCTTTTTGACTTTTTTTAAAACTTTTTTAAACATTTTATTATAATTTTCTCCCCTTTAATCAGTTTTACTCTATTTACCCTTTTACTATTTTCACCTTCTAAAATCTTTTTTTGGAAATTTTATCACTTTTTAATATGTTTACCATTTTTATCTCTTGTTCCCTTTTAACATAATACCTTTATTTTATTTTATTAGATTTAGATTAATATTTTCCTTTTTTACTATTTTCACCCTTTTTTCTCTACTCTGAGCCTTTTTGACAGTTTGGCCTTATTTGGACATTTTTGCAATTTTGGTCTTATCTTTATACTATTTTTGGTTCTTTTGCTTTTTATTGCACTTTTTACAATTTTACATTAATTACCCAGCTATGCCCTAGAGGAATGCATTTAATGGTAGAAAGGGTAAAAAGTTTTTAAAGGTGTAAAAAATGCAAAAGATCATAAAGGATAATCAAAGCAAAAAGTATAAATCTAATCGAATTTTTCAAGAAGAGTAAATAAAAAGGTTAAAAAGTGTAAAGTATATTAAGAGGATAAAAATGCTAAACACTGTGTAAATGGTAGATATAATCAAAATTTTAAAATTTCTCTTATATATGTGGTACTCCTTTGACCTTCTTGCAAAGTTTAAGTTTTACACCACCCTCTAAAGTTGCCTTTATATGTTAATCTTATAAGTTTTGAACCCACCTGCACCATTTAACCAACTCCAAATTTGAAATATCAAATTTCAAGATATATTAGGGTATTTACCTGCCTGCCAAATTTCAACAATCTACCTTCCCTTAAAAGTTTTTCATATCTATTAAACCCCCCAAAAAACCCTAATTCTCATTTAAGATAAGATAATATCCCCCCTCCCCCTTTCCGGAGTCCCGTTTTAAAGTCTGAAATCATCAGACTTTTTTTGGTTATTTGAGACAATCCCTCTACCATCCTGCCAAATTTAATTTCTAGCCCATCTAGAAGTGGGGTTAATCTTTTTTCTGGGCACACACACATACTTGTTTTCGTCTTTATATATATATATATATATATATATATATATAAAAAGAAAGAGATATTTAACAAAATTCTATACTATCTTTTAAAAATGATAACAGAAAATCAAATGATTTGACGTTTGAATTCATAAAAATCGATCTAATGTATATTTTATATATAAAAAATAGTTCTTCCTATCTTGATATGACTGTCGCTATATTGTGTTGAAACACATGAGAGAAAGATAGATTTGTTTCTACGAGGGTTGACTCACGTGTGGTTGCAACACTTGCCTCTACCAGCGAAGCATTATGTTAAGATAGAAACAGCCCTTATATTATTAAGTAGTCAGTAAACGCACACCACAGTTTTAATTCCAGCAGAGCTCTAGGCCCCTTCCAGGTATTATGATTGTGATATTTAATAGACATAATGTAATCCTTCATTTCCATTAACCAACTCATTTCCATTGCCATGTCTGTGATCTTTCTATGTATTAACTTTACATCTCACGCCTGCACCCCATGGTACTTTACTTGGCCCTACCTGCAGCTCAGTGAAATTCAACAATCTACTGGGAGTAAACAATGTCATATGGTGACTGGCGATTGTCCGGGTTAGAAAATGTATTATTTGGTTTTCAAACGTGTGTAAAAGAGGTGTGTGGTGGAATAGGGCATACATAGGGAGAACGACTGAGAATAAGAGGGGCAGACATGAGTTAAGGCAGCATAAACAAAACAAAACAAGATAACCACTAACCATTGCCATTAGATCATATACCAGTACAATGTACAGTGGTGATGAAATATGTTGTATCATGTAGCGCGCACTCAATAACCACTACAAGGTGACCTGGTGGTCTAGGGGTAAGGTGTCAGACTTCTATGCTGCCTTCCGGGGTTCAATACTCGGTCCCGGCAAAGATTTATCTGATTACCAAACCCTTCCTTCACCTCTGACAAGACATCTTGTGAATTTGGGGAATGCCAGGCCTCCACCGTGGTTCGGATTCCACGTTAAACTGTAGGTCCTCCATTTCATCTCACAATCACCCTACCATTACACATTAGTGTAAGTGCGTATAACCCGAACGGGTAATAAGACGCGGTGCTAATAATAATAATAATAATAATAATAATAATAACCACTACAAAACCATTTTGAAACAACCAACATTAGTTCTAGTATAATAATTTCTCTAAACTGTTGTTTTAAACTATATGATGATAAAAATTTCAATAATAATTTAATAGGAATGAATAACGTAGAATTTTTGAGGAAATGTAGCCCCATTTGCGTGGATAAAGAGAGTGGAAAACTATTTGGAGAAATTCCCCTCCTTAAACCCGGCTGATAGTCGAACCCTGAACTAACGTCACCTCAGCCCACGTGCTCATCGAAGAGGGTAGGGCTGCTGTATTAATTATAGAGTTAGGGTAGTTTTTAAGTTGTTTGATTATATAATTATTTTGTTCATAATGTGCATGTTAAATTACATTAATCAAAAACATAGTTCTTTTGTAAATTATTATTTAGTTTGCCTAGAATGCAATTTCCGCAAACTAATTACTGGTTTTCGCATTTCACAGGAATAATTTAACTAAGGTTAATTTGCTTTAGTTATTTTAATTTCTTTTCAAGTATTTAGCACCATTAGTCTATTAGCTATTAATTAATTAGAACGGTAACACGCACCGGTGCACGAGGGGACTAAATGCCAAGATCATTTAGTCTGGCTAACCGGTGACGGAGAGGCTTGGGTTGGAATCCTTACCGGGTGTATTGCAGAGTTTTTTTTATCGTAATCCTTTTTTATTCAGCCTCAAAGCAAGAGTTTTTTTATTTTTTATCTATAAATAATATTTCTACCCTAGCTTTAACACAAATCGAGTAATATTTTGGCATTGTTGCCTTTATCAAATTTTATCACTATATAATGTATCCCTTATTTTCTTTTTGTTTAATAAAAGCAACAATGCCGAAATATTACTAAATTTGTGTTAAAGTTAGTGTTTGCTATACTATAGAAGACAGAAGAAAGGAAGACTATGTCATCTTTGGGCATTGGATTCCTCCCAAATTTTTCCTCTTTTACAACTGGAATTTATTCATTAAATCTACACTTATTATTTTATGTTTCCTGTTTCTTAATTTTTATCAATTTCCATGATAAAATTACTTAGCCCCTGGGCCACCTCATTTTTAAACATTTATACCCTAGCGTAACTAAAAGGTCCAGACAGGTAACAAGATGGATCGAGGTAACAATATTCAACAAAATATAAATAAACAGTATAACTTAATATAACCATAATATGCTTGTACCATCAAAGGAGGGAAAGAACGTGGTCTCATTGTATAACGCGTTAGTCTTGCAGATTACTATATTATGATGGTCTTTCCTAAATGATTCCCCACTTTTTCTCCAAGCAAATGCGAATACATTTCATCTAGTCTCTACGCTCTATATCCCTAATCAATCAGCTGGGTTAAAATGAGTACATCAAAACGTATATTATAATATAGAGGAGAAAAGAAAAATAAGCTATGTTACAACAATTTAGAATTGAATTTTTTTGAAGCTAATAATGATGAATTGATTTATATTTCCTTAAAGTTATTATGGATAAGTTATTTTAACTTCTTATAAAAGTCGGTTTCCATTCAATAACAATGATCTTATTACGACCCCTAGATAATAAAAAAATGATACATTTTACTCACTTATCTATAATATAATCGATTAAGTTCAATTTGATTTTTTTTTGTATGAAAACCAACCCAGCTTTATCCGTACTAATGGTCACATGGTCACAAGTTTCCCTTAACTACTGGTAAATAGAGGGTATTTACAACATTTGAATTACGTTATCAAATACAAAACCTTGCGGCAATTAATATTTATTTTAAAATTGTGTTTATATATAAATGTATTTCGTGTACTAATTGTTTGTAAATGTGTGTTATTAATATTTACTAGCTCACTTGTATAATGTATTTACAGACTAATGGCAGTGTAATTCAAACATTTTATATACAAGGCAACTTAAGCCCATTACGTTTTTACTGTCACTTATCAAAAGGGTACAGATACATTTATTTCCAAAGGGATTAATTTGTGTCTGTCTGCGTCTGTAGGCAAACCATTAATCTCTCCAGTAAGGGTTGTATGCAAGAACAAGGCTAAGTGTTGTTTGAGTGCTTGTGTAGTGCTAGTGTAGTTTCACTATCCAGCCATTACTTGACGTTTAAATGTTCCACTCACGCTCTGGCCAAACAAATGAGTGAAACGAAATAAATACTTAGTAGTTGTAATAAATATATTTACCGGGAAGGGAAACAATAGTGGCCTTGGAAGAGAAAGGTCTGTAACATGTAAGAAACCTCCAGTGTAATTATCCGGATTGATGTCGTCTTGGTACATTTATACATTTTACTCCACGTGTCTCTGCTCAAAACCAAACAATAATTATTATTAATTTCCGACGTGACTTACTCTTCATCCGGGAAGTTTAATTAACATAATTAGGTAAGGATGAGGATGGTAGCATCTATTGAAAATTTACTTGCATCTGCATATAGGGTAAGTGGTTCAACATTTATGGAAAACCATTGCCTCCCAAACCAGACTCGATGAACCTGATATTTAGTCAGTGTCTCCCGAGGCGGATATAACAAACAATAACAAATGTTACCAGGTCCAGATGAATCAGATACTCAGTATCTGTATTTGTATATTTCCGAGAAAGTCTCGGAACAATTCGGATAATGTACCCGGAACCAAGTGCTCTTCACTTGTTTCCGCCTCACTAGAAAAGATGAGTGGCTGTACAAATTATTCGCTTCGCTTACTCAAATGATGAGACTCGAAGATGATTCTAGGCAGAAACAGAAATATACTCTCCTCGGTTTTGTCAGGGAGCTAACAATTTAACTACCTGCACATGGTCTAAGGCGCCAGCCTCACAATTGACTATATTCCCGGTTAAAGAGTTCAAGGTTTAAATATCGTCTAGGTATGATGATAGGTTTGTTTTCCTTAATGGCTTTACCACTTTCTCCCCGCATTTGCGCGTACATTTTCTCTAAATTCTACCTTTATCATCCTAATGTCACTAACATAATTGAGTTTGGAAATTATGATGAGTTGAAATAATGTGTTCAAATTATTACTAAGGCTACCTGCGTTAGTGTTGAAAGAAGATGGGGACATCACTTTTAGATACCATATTTAGGAAACAACACCTAATACACCATACTGAACCTTTATCCTCCATGTCTCGGGGAAATCCAGTTTTTTGCTAAGTTAGCAGTATAAGCGGAGTACACACAAGAGGAACAAAGTCGCG
The DNA here is from genome assembly GCA_902141385.1 of Timema californicum. Classification (NCBI taxonomy): domain Eukaryota; kingdom Metazoa; phylum Arthropoda; class Insecta; order Phasmatodea; family Timematidae; genus Timema; species Timema californicum. Next base: position 715,613 of record CABFOW010000002.1, on the reverse strand, counting down.
AGCATCGAACATCGACTGTGTGTATGAGACAACGAACGCAATTTTGTTCGATGTTTGCGACGCACTCCAATCCACCCGCAGTCGGGTTTGAGCCCGCCCTTCTAAGAGATATTAGAAACGTTGTCACGCATAGCGTATATGGCTGCCGTACTTGTTTCTCACCCCACACCCCACGTACACTCAGTATATTTTAAGGTGTTAATCTAGAAGGTATAGCACGTAACTACGGTCACATTGATCACTCTGAATGATTGGGATGATGAAGATGATGTCCTGCAATTTATTGAGTACCATAATCAAAAGTCCATTCTTCGGGACCCCATGGTTAAAAGAAACAGGGGGGGAGGATGTAACATAGAGGGACGCTTAAAAATTCGCGGGGTGGCCCGACGGACTGAGAAAAGATTTTGACTTACTTCACCGCAAGCATGAGATGGTGTCTGCGGTATCGCTCTGTTCGCTGGTGTATACTCCAGACTATACAATAAGATGAATACCTTAGACTACGTAGCCACGAGTGTGGGTACATTAATTCGACAGACTTAAAACGTAAGTGTATATAGTTGAGAGGAGCTGTAGCTGTTTCATGAACATTAAATAAACTACATTATTTGTGAATGTAAGAGGATGGGGTTAAATCAGTTATATAAACTATATATTTAATTTTGTAAAACGCGTTTTCTTATACATTCAGGATACCCACATATCTACATTAATAAATTGAGGACGAGACTGTAAGAATTTAGATCAAATACATCTGCATTTGCACAGTGAAAAATCACTCTCAGTAAAATCGAATGGGATTCAAGCCTTAACCTTCACATCACTGATAAAAAAGTATTTTTGCGAATTTATAATGTACACCAAGAGTTGTCAGTCTATTGAACAAAATAGTTGATTTTAATTAATAACAAATATCTCTCCATGATCGCTAGTGTTTTTTTATAACCATACCACATATTTTACTGACGCTCACTAAAATTCGTATTTTTATTTTTTCCCTCTCTTACCAAACCACGTAATATGACCTCTAAGAAAAGGATTAATAAAATTATGTTGTGAACCATCCTTTTCACAATAACACCATATTACTAATACTTTCTAGTGGTCATATATATTAAACTAATTTTTAAACTTCAGCTAAGCGCACAGTATACTGTTATTTATTTGCTAACATTTTCTTTGAATCTATTCATTCATAGACCAGACTAGGTTTATCCTTTAACACACATGCTCATCGATGCGGCGATTTGAGCCCAAAAAATACATGTTTTAGTATTTTTACGGCTGTGATTTAGTGCCCCAAAAGCAATATAAGGGAGGATGTTTCTTTCAGGGTGGTAAATAGCTCTACCAATAAGTGATTTTTATTGCTGTGCCATTTACTAGTTTGGCGACGGTTTTGACTACAACATTCATTAATATGAAATCATATTTTATTTTCTTAATCGCACTATCTCTCCTCGATATTAAATATGCTTCAACATTTTCATTTGTAAGCTCAATCGTAATATAGCATTTTTTGCGCAAAACTTTTCTGGTGTTTTCATTGAACATGAAATTTGATATAAAAAATACGCGTTATTTAACCAAACAGGAATGAATTTTTCAATAACCTTTGTGTCCTATGTAGGTGGTATTATTTACATTATCTAGTAAGTTTTGATTCTACTTCAATACTTATGTTTGGTGACCCAAGCCTGACTACTCAACCAGGCTATCCGTATAGTTACACTATTATTATTATTATTATTATTATTATTATTATTAGCACCGCGTCTTACTACCCGTTCGGGTTATATGCACTTACGCTAATGTGTAATGGTAGGGTGATTGTGATATGAAATGGAGGACCTACAGTTTAACGTGGAATCCGAACCACAGTGGAGGCCTGGCATTCCCCACATTCACAAGATGTCTTGTCAGAGGTGAAGGAAGGGTTTGGTAATCAGATAAATCTGTGCCGGAACCGAGGATTGAACCCAGGACCCCCGGCACTGAAGTCCGACACCTTATCCCTAGACCACCAGGTCACCCATGTGCGTATCAAACTCTGCCTTAAAATATGAGTGAACGATGGTCCTGGATACCTCAGTGGCTAGAGCATTGGCATACCAAGCCAAAGGTCCGGGTTCGATTTCTGTGTACAGATTTAGTTTTACAATTAAAGAATACGATAGTTAGATGCGGCTATAACCGTTATTAACAAATATAATAGCTTTGCTATTTAAATCGATAATAACAAATTCATAAAATCTTAATTAAATTGTACCTTTACTATCATTGACTAATTTCTCATAACACTATAATGATTAAATTTATTAACATGAATATATTATCAAGTAAATTATTTTCCACTTTGAAGGTTGTTCAAGAGGCGAACACGTGCACGGAGTGTGCGCACATGCTTGAATACCCAACACGCTCATTACGTTACGTCGCTATGCTATATTACTCATTAATTCAACGTATACCTTTGCCCTGAGAAGATGTTCCTCTCTCCACATTGCAAAACGTGACGAGCCTATTGTTCCTACTACCGCTGTGTGTAAATACCTACTCTTTACTATTCCTTTTGATGGGATTTCATACTAGAAGAAATATATTTTACCTTCACTGGATTTCAAAGAACCTACATAAAGTAAAAACAATAGTATTATTAGGATAGGAAGAAATCTTCAGAAACATACTTCGGTGGTCACGTGGTCCAAGGCGTCACTCTTGCAATAGACTGGGCTGCTGATAACGGATAGATCGTAGTTCAAACCCCGTTCGGTTGTACTAAGTATATTTTCTAAATGGTTTTCCCCTCTCCCTTCATACATTTGTGGGTACACTTCTTCTAAATTCAATCTTACTCATCCACAACACATTGTAGAAATTAGTACATATGCTTATAACCCTCACGGGTAGTAAGACGCGGTGTTAAGAAACACTTTAGAAAACATAAACATGCGTCTTTTTCTCACAATCTTGATTGCATTTCAGTTTATTAATAATACTATTTTCCGTCACCTAAGCTCAGTCGGGAGTGAGGCTGCCTATTATTCTAAGGACTCGGCTTCGACTCCTGACATGGCCTATGAATTTATCATTGGTGAAATGTTTACATCCCCATGTAATGAAAAAATAATTCAAAGAGAAGAACATTTATTTGTTTGTTGTGAAAGTTTTGACTGCGAAACGTAGCAAAAACTTGAAAATCAAATGATTTGGTGAATAAATGCATGTTGACTTTTCTTACTTATTCTCGCAGTAGACTAGACCACCGATGACGGGAATATCGAGGTTCAAATCTCATTCGCGTGTACTGAGGTTGGGTTTTGCCAAATGATTTACCACTTTCCCTCCACATAAATGTGGCTATACTTCATTTAAATAAACCCCTACTCATCCCTAATACCATTATACTATTTAGTATATAAACGTATAAGCTGAATGGGTAGTAAGACGCGGTTCATGAATAAAAAATCTTTCCTAGCTGTTTCTTATCCCCACTCACACCGTAGATATACTCTAGATGAACGTGACATTTATTCCAAAGGTGCGAATGCTTGTGTTGTTAACAAGAGCTTATCTAACAGGGAAGTCAGAGGGGACTCGTCTTCCTTCTCGATCAATGTGGTCCCTTCCGATAAAGAACATATTAAATAAAAATAAATGTAGTAAATCTTATAGAATCGCTTTAAAGTAGGTCTAAATATTTAAATATGGTTCTAAATTCGTCTAAACCTTTTTTTTAAATGATAACACACAGCTCATATTCTTCCCCCAAAAAGCTCCAACACCATTACATTATTATTTTACTCTTAGATCAAGCAGCCACATATTGTTTTGTAAAGGTGGTGTTATTTTGTTCCATGATACGTAGAGGACTATGTGTAGTTAATGTGGTATTGTTTATACTATGATACCTCGAATATTGAGTTTGTGTAGTTAGGGTGGAGTTATTTTGTACCACGATACCTAGAAGAAACAGTTTGCGTAGTTATGGTTGAACTATTTTTTTTACCACCCTATCAAGCAGGCACAGTTTGTGTTGTCAAGGTGGCATTTTCCCGCCTAAAGGTGGCGTGATGTAAGGCTGACAGAGGACTGGTGTGGTGAAGGGAGATGATTGTTTCCTGTGTGACATTCAAGCGTCACACCCACACCTTCCCTCCCTAGCTCACTTCTAACACACGTCGACTCACCTTAGCGACACACCCTTTACAAGCTTCTCCTTCTAAAGGTCTGTATAGATTTCACCGCACGACAAAGCTAGACTAGCAAGCTCATTGGATTCGTTCCCAAAACTTAACTGGGAGATTTGGATATATGAAGAGCTAGCTTATAAAATTAAGCTATCAATTACTTTGGAAATTTTTAAACGCTAAATAAGACTTTATTTAGTTATAAAACTCAATATTAGATAGTGATTTAACATCCTTTTTAAACACTGGTGTTCCATAACAATCATATTACTTGTAAAGTTGTTTTTAATTTTCATAATATATTGTAGCTACATGTAAATATGGCTAACACTAATTTATTTATAGCTCTATCAAACAAAAACACCCACATAAATATATATATTCACTATAAGTGAGTCACAAAAAGAAAATCTGTACGTACTTACTCTCTGGCTTTAGAAATTCGGACGTTCATTGCTGCACGTACGCCACTTATCCCTATTTTGAGCTAGTTCATCTCATCACAGCCTATTTCTTTCAGGTCCATTTCATTGTTATCCTTCCATCTGCGCCAAATCCTACCCACTGGTAGTTTCTCATTGGGTTTACCAGTCAATACTTTGAAAACTGTTTTAATTTCTTCCATTCTCATTGCATGTCCTGCCCACCGTAATCTGCGAGGTTTGACTACCCTAACAAATTAGGTAGCGCATAATGATTTAGCCTCCTCCACTCACAACTATATTAATCCATTTTTCGGACCAATCGTACTACCAAGTATTTTGTTTACAAGTGCCCTAAACTACTTCTCCTACTGTAAGTTAAGAGACCTGTTTCCTCTCCATAAGTAATAACCGATACAACTATTATTATTATTATTAATAGCACCGCGTATTACTACCCCTTCGGGTTATACGCACTTACGCTAATGTGTAATGGTAGGGTGATTGTGATATGAAATGAAGGACCTACAGCTTAACGTGGAATCCGAACCACGGTGGAGGCCTGGCATTCCCCACATTCACAAGATGTATTGTCAGAGGTGAAGGAAGGGTTTTGTAAGATAAAACTATTGTTTTGTATATGATGAGCTTTACATTTTTTGACAACAGGCATAATAAACTTCTGAGTTATAGTATGTATTTATCGATTGTATTTTTTTAATCGCCCCTCTAATTTTGCTAGTTAAAATTGTTCCTAAATAATTGTACTCATGAGCCTTATCGAATGATATGTTAATATCAGAAATCTCTAAATTGACTTTCTATTTCAAAATTTGTAAAGTTTAAACTTTACGACTTTGAGGGGAAAGTCACACCTTATTGTATATGATCAATGATTACTGTGCGGGCCACACTTAGAATTTCTAAGCTCATACATTTGAGTACAACTTTATGTTGGCTTTAAGTTTTGTTATTTGTGTAACCACCTTGGCGTAGCATCAGGGCATTATTTAAGTGTAGAGATTTCCAGTGTGAATTAACAAGAGGTCGTCCATAAATATTGTCAAAACATTATCTGAGATTTCCAAAAAAAAGCTACTAAAGGAGGTTCCAATGCTAATGACTATAAGGTAATTATAGACAAAGCTAGCTACTTCTTATTTTATATCCATTCTAAATTTTAATTTTATATTGTGTTTTAAGTAGAAATCATTTAGGTAAGTTGATCTTTGTAACAATCATGTTATAAAACGTAAGGTTTTGGTATGAATATATTTGATTAGTATCTTCAACATAAAGGTTATTAGTGACATATAAGGTGATGAGTATGAGTAAATTACTCAAGAGCATTGTTTTACAAACTGTAGTACCAGTAGGGCCTACCTTCAGGGGCGGGTGAAGGATTACGTGACGAAACACCGAGATTTATCTATCATAAAATATTTTTTTGATGGCACGAAGTTTGATAAACAAATTTAATCAGATTTTGACGTGGTTTTATGGGTATATCTTTCTTTTCTCTAGATCACAGCTTTTTTTTTAGTTGGAGCTTTATTTAAATTTGGAACTATCATACATACTGTAATTTTAAAAATAGATAGTATCCATTTTCTTTTTTATGAAGCACTGGAAGGAATAGCTTGCTAAGGTCATGGCCTTAAAAGAGCTACGTGATGGGTGCAATTTGTAAATAATGGCCTATAATCAGTAAACTCGCATTGAGGGGGAGTATGGGAAAACTTTAATGATAAATATTATGTTGTTAAATACCTTTTGAACTGTAAATCCGTCTGAAATCTGATATAATAATAAGACCCTCACGATTTGCATGAATCCATAAATGTTAAATACAAATAATCAATACAACAAAGTGGTATATATGCTCATTTATCACAGCCTAAAGGAGATTTTATCTTAGGTATTTATCGTGCACGCTCTGAATAAACTTATTATATGAACACACGACATGTAACTTACTTAAAAGTAGAACAACACCCAGTCCCTGACCGTTAATTCATCACTGTGAAAGGGCAAACCCAGATTTTACCGATGATCAATTTTTATACCATTCCAGTAATTGAACCTTGGACCCTTTGGTCAGTGAGCTGACAGGCTAAAGCTTTTGTAATACAATTTTTAAAATTTAGGTTATCAGTAAACTATCATTAAATAAGGCTTTCTACAAATATAATAATAATAGTCTTATTTAACATGCAAAACCCTCCCCAAATACTAATTTTTAATCAAAAGCTACATACATTTTCTAAAAGTTTTATACTCACAAACATTAATTATTTGTAAGATATCCTTAATTTTATAATAAATAAAACAGTTAAAATACCAATTTTTCCTTGAGATATCACCATATAGCGTCTAAATACCAAGTTGGATCTAAATCAATTAAACCATTTCAGCTGAAGACCCAGGTATAGGCAGCTTTTAAATTTCAATTATTTGCTTGTTGGGCCACATAAAACTTCAAGATCTATCATGAACTTGAGGTCTAAACTTTAAAGGTTTACAATCCTTCCTCTTCATGAATGAGTAAATGAGACGCAAATGCGCTATCTAAATTCACATAAAAATATGAATTAGGATATTGGTCAAGATTTAGAAACATTTGTTGTAAGCTTGTGGTTCATTAAACTAACCTTAAAATATAATTTATGTAGGTAGTAGCGATCTAATAATTATAAAAATTTGCCGACTAAAGCTACTTTTATAATATATCCATATATTTAGTCAAATTATCACGTTCAACCAAAGATTAAATACCAATAAAATATGAAAAACACAAAAAGTTTAATTTAGTCAGTATTAAGAGAAACATACATATTTTTATGTTCTAAACATATCTTTAAACTGAGATTCTATTATTCGCAGCTCGCAAATGAATTTAAAAGAGTTAGTAGGCAACATACATAACTCATATGTAGTTCGGGTTGCAGTAACGGTGAGAGTAGGGCGCTACCATAGCCAGGTTTTCGTCAGAAATGTTGTGATAAGCCTTTCTTCAGTATCTCGTATTAATACTGTTTATTTGTGTGCACCACGTCTTACTACCCGTCAAAGCTATGTGAATATTTGCACCGATGGAGTGTGGGTGAGCAAAATATAATTTAATAGGAAGCACATCTGTATTTTCTTTGAGGGGGATTGAGAAATCACGTAGAAAAAAAACATACCTCAATAACATAAATAGGACTCAAACCCCAACTTCCCGTCACCAGCAAATCATATAGATAAGACAGACAACCGTCTATACGTAGCCATCAGTGTGAGCTTATGACTAATCAAAAGATACATAAGTTGAAGGTTTGTATGTTTTACTGGTTTATTTCATGCTCATTTAAAAACTAGAAAATCAATAAAAATATATTCTCTGCACTGGTTACTTTACAACAATTTAAACATTAGAATATATTTATGGCACCCTCCCATTCCCCCCACTTTCCTTGCTCATCTATATTTACGTGTAATAAGGCATTAGACTGGTATTGCACATGGTCAAAGTTGTCAGGAGGGTTTGTTCTGTGAATCTCAGATAGATGTAAGCCTACTGGAAGTTGTCTTTCACGTGTCTAGCCGGATGCACAAGTTGCCTTCCACATGTCATTTATCAAATATATCCCAACTTATCTCCTAGTTAATTCATGCACACTTTATCTAAGCCACCATTTTAACCTCTATTTATTATATTACACCTTTTACAACCCTTGGCCTACACAGTTGAGCTTCTGGACAAAATCATGTATTTTCTAGTTGTAGGTTCTGTATCAGAATCCAGTGTGGGTATACTGAGCTAGTATTTTCCAAAAAATTTCCCACTATCACTTTACGCAATTGCAAGTGCCCTAATTCTAAATTATATATTTCCTACTCATTCCCAATTAGGGAAAAAATATGGCTGGACTGGGTGTGTAGTAAGACATGGAGTAAGGAAAATACGTAAACCTTAAAGTATGAACGTAACATTAATAACAAAAGATGTTAAGACATTAATAGAGGATTTAAGAGAGAATACTCTCTGAACAATACATACCAACAACATACAAACCTGTGATAGGCACGCAGCCAAATGGAGGGAAGTCGCAGAATATTGGCCTCCACGCAAAATTTCAAATATGTTACACTTGATACAAATTAAAATGCACATTTTAATAAATGACATATAAAATGATATTATAGTGAATGGATAGGAATTATTTTAATTCATGCTAAATGAATGGATGTCTAATTCTCAGTCATTTGAGGTTTATTGATTTGGTTGAGGCTGGTTATTCTAATGACAGGTTATATTAAGACTCACAATTAATGAGCTTGTAAATTTAATAACTAACATTTCTAAAGGTGTGATTTAGTGGGGTAATCCCCCTCTCTATCTCGGCCCTATTCCTCATACTCGCCCCCCCCCCCACACTACAAATACTCTTAACTCACCAAAATTGAGTTCTATATACATGCTTATAGCCCTATTGTGAGAGGTATGATCTAATTATTTCAGACCTCTACCACATCCACCTCACCCTCCCTCACCTGCATAAAATGAATCCAAGATAAATGTCACACACATTCCTTCACACAAATACACACACTATCAACCCATCTCACACAACTACACACTCTATTTACCATATCACACTCATTGCTGTTCTACTGTGTAAACTTCTGTGGTCAGGTTACGGAAGATTTTACTGTACTGATGCAAGATAATTATTTTTTAACACTTATGAGTGATTCATTGTCAATTTACGTTACAATATTCTTCTGAGAAGAGCGTCGTTATTATCTTTGTTATTAAAGAAAGCTATTCCTAGGCTAGGGTAGCTCTCAGTCAAAAGGTTTCCTAAGAATCGTTGACAGAAAATGTCACCCATTGCCTAGAAAGAGAGGGTCAATTGAATGAGTAAAACACGGACACAAATAATGAGCACAATATAAAGACAGTCCGCACAGCCAACGAGCACGCGCGATATAAGCCTTAGTAAATTTTCTAAAAATAGTGAACAAGTTCAAGTTTAATATTCAAAATATAAACGCTTAAGTTTATACTCCCCTCCCTCCCCAAATAAAATGAACAATCAGTAGGTTTTTTGGTCCCGTGATATAATTATATATTTAATTATATAATAATTATATATATATATAGGCCTACATATTAATTAAGTCAATGATTAGGGATGAGGATAGAATAATTTTATATTTTATGTATATATATATATATATATATAGGCCTACATATTAATTAAGTCAATGATTACGGATTAGGAAGGAATAATTTTATATTTTATTTTTTATATTTTATGTATATATATATATATATTAGTCAATGATTAGGGATTAGGAAGGAATAATTTTAGGGGAAATGTACTTGAATCTGCATATAAATAGTGTGAAGAACAATTTAGGGAAAAAATGTTCTCAGCATACCCGGATGGAATTTGAACTCCACCCTTTCCTTCACAGGCAAACTTGATTAAATAACCTTTACATTAATATCAAGTGCCCACCTAAGTGGATAGCTAGCTCAAGAAACTATAATTGAATGACTAGTTCAGTTCCTTAATTATTTGATAAAGTTATTGGGGGAAATATATGTATACATTTGTAAATAAAGAGTACGTCTTAAATTATATGTGACTCACTTTGGTGGCCCCATGGTCTAAGGTGCTACTCTTACAATGGACTAAACTGTCGAATACGGGGAGATCAGGGTTCAATCCCTGTTGGGGGTACTGGGGTGGTTTCTCCTGTATGATTCTCCACTCTACCTCCATGCAAATTCAGGTAAACTTAGTTTGAATTAAACCTTCTAATTACTCGAAAATTAGAGTAACTATTATATAAGCGTACATACCTAACGGGTAGTAAGATGCAGTGCTATAAAAAACAATCTTTAACTATCTTGAAATTTTCTACCGTGACATTTAAAAAAATTACTATATTCAAAGAAGGCTTGATCTATGCTTTTTACCAGTTATTTTATATAAGAAAGGTGAAATTTAGAGTGAACTGTCATTACAAATTAGCTAGTTTCACCTATTTATCATTTATTTTAATTATTAAACTTGAAATGTAAAGTTTCGGATCCAGAGACATGTCAACCATCAACTTCGTTTAAGAATGATCCACAATTTTCAATACCAAACCACTTCTTAAATTACGCATGATATCTAAACGTCCGGAACTCAGGTTAACAATCAACGCTATGGTATATGTAGGTATGAAGAATTTTCTTCACTTGGTTTGGAATAAATTTGATTCGTGTAGGTGTAAGCAGCTCTATATGCTAATTGTGTTTTCTTATATTCAGCTACAGATTGAGTCTTTAAGTTCATAGGTAAAAGGAAAACTTGGAATTAAAGTAAAATCGATCCGACCTTCCAATTACTATTATTATTATTATTATTATTATTATTATTATTATTATACATACTGGAAATATTTCATCCATTTAAACTTTGAGTGAACCCTTTCAGTTTTAAGGAACTATTTTTGTGATAAATTCGCTTAGCACATGATAATGAATGACGTTTGTCATTTATTTCAAGTATGCTTGCCTTCGTGATATTGGAGTAAAGTGCTCGCCTCAAAACCCAATGTTTATGGGTTCAAGCCCTGCCGGGGTCGACGGTTTTTTCTAGAGTGATAAGAATTTGTTTCACAACTTTCTTTGGAGGATAAGTAAGGCCGTTGGCACTATGTTGATTGTAGCATATTAAAGAACCTGGGAAGTTATGAGAAAATAACTTTCCTGCCCAAAATTTGTAGAATCTTTCTCTCTCGCTCATTGAAACTATCGTGTGCTGATATAATCAGTAGAATCATAGAGTGCACGTTAAATACCTCACATAAATAAATAAGAAGGTTTAATTTAGGTGAAGTACACCCATATTTGCGTGGAGGGATAGTGGAACAATTATTATGGAAACACACTCTCAGAACACCCTATCGGGAAAGAACCCCGACCTCACTAACATTGGCAGTCTAGTCTAGATTGATTTAGTGTTTTTGAAGCTTCAACTATGTCATTTCCATAAGAAATAAACCTACCACAGTATGAATATATTTTCCTCGGATAACTCGGCACCCTTAAGAGGCTCATATGATGACGTCACATCTCGGTGTGGGTGTGGTTGTTTTTCGGAGCATGCTATGACGAGCGGCAGTATGACCCGACTCTGTGTATAACCTGATTAGAAGTCCTCCCCACAATGCCTCGCTTCACTCCCCCCACCCTTAACCCCTGCGAGCCTTCCCAACCCCCAGCGGTACTATGGTTGCCATGGCAACCACCCTCCACACACCCCTCTCTCTGTCTCATTACTGCACGTACATGCAACCTCACCTTTGTGAGCCACATTTAATGGAAGATTCTTCATTACATAATTCACTGGGTAGCTGACGAACAAGAGAATGACAAAATAAATGAGCAGGGAAGGAACGGCATGCTAGAAAAAAACTAAGCAAAATATTTCTCTTAGAAAGTATGATTAAAAAACTTATAGACAGATTTTTTATTATTATTTTGGTACCACGACTATACACATATTCAAACCAATTGGATCTGGCTGAGAAGGTTATAATTTATAGGAAACGTACCTGCATTTGTGTGTAGGAAAAGTAGGAAATCATTTAGAATACAAACTTGAGCATATCCCGGAGGGATATGAACCCTAAGCTTTATTTCATTGGCAAAGCAGACTAGATAAGACCGTTGCCTTGGAAATGCCCTAGTACTTGTCTAGGCTTGATTGAAAGTTGGTTTTACTTTTATTACTGTCCACTTGGGACGAACTTGCAAATGGGCTATAATTGTATCAATTAATCGCTGCATAAGTGTAATTTTTACAGGCCCGAATTAAAATAAGTTTGATGTATTTTCTAAACAGGTATCTTGTCCTTTATGCGTCACAAAATATCTTAATAATACTAGAGTAAAATAAGTTGGTTATTTTTTATTTTAAATAAGTAATATAGCGCAAAATAGAACTGGAAAGAGGATGTTTGGGATTTTTTTTACATGTAATTAATTCAAAGTGCTTAATCTTTTAGTTATAGCAAAGCAGTCTTGTACTGGCTGGGGCAATAGTATTTGTCTGGACAGGGATATAAACTAAATCATTGGTCCACAGATTAAATCCCACTACGGGGATTTTTCTTCAAAAATATCACTATATTCTACTCTATGTAAAATTAGTGTATTTATTATAACTATCATTATAAGTAACTAAAGCAGAGTGTTTATGTAAGTTCATAACTTACAAACTAACTTAATTCTCTATCAAACGAAACATTCAGTTCTCCCAGGAATTAATTTATAGCTATGATATGGAAGCCTTAGTTTACCAAAATACAGATATTTTGAACAGGTTGGTAATCAATCCTGGTACCCTTATTTAATTTATGAGAAGCGTTATCATTAAAATAGTATTTTAGGACATATTCCACTTATAAAAATAGTCCTGAAGATTTACATAATAACAAATGGGGATTGAGATAGTGTCTAGATTAGTCTTTTGTCCGAATTATATAGCCTATATATTTTTGGTAGATTTTGTAGAAAATGGTATGGTCCTAGGTTAAGTTCACTTGCTTAGCGTTTTCCTGCATACTTTTGAGTAAAAAAATAAATATAAATTTAAGCCTTTCAATATAATACATTACATTTGCTTTTATCTGTGTGTCTTTGATCTGTTAAACTTTATCATAATATTACAATGGATAAATAACTCTACATCAAAACAAAGCTTTGTAAAAAGTTTAAATAAAAATTATTTTAAAATGCCTCGCCACTAATAAATATGACATTTTGTTTAAACGTTAATAGGTCCCATATACCCTATCTCTGATAAGAGAGGTGGTAAGTGACAACTAGGAAAAGCTACAGTGTATCCATTCGCCATTTTATATGATCTGAAATTCATATACTTTACTTTTATAAGTAAAAAAATTCACGATTTTTTTTCAATTGTTATTTATTTTAAGCGGTTTTACATTATTTAAACCCGAACATATGAAAATAGCCATCCATGAATTACTTAAAAAATACTTTTCAAACGAGAGCTTCTAAAATACTGCGTTCTCTTTATAAATGAAGATGGCAAACTAGCAGAAACAAGGGCAGTTGATGATGCCATACAAACCGTCTTCAGCTTGGAGGCGTTTAAAATATATGTTTTTTATTTTGAAACAAAGATTTTATATGGCGCTTTCTCAGAGCAATGAAAAACCTTTATCTACTTTGGTAGCTAGTTATGACAAGATACAAGTGGGAATATGATATTTATTAATTTATAATTATATGTATTATAATATTTCTTATTTCCATAGTCACAACACCAAAAAAAATAGTTTTATTAATATATTTTGTTCTTTCAATAAGTTAAGAAAACGCCTATTATGCAGTCATTTTTAGAGAAGTATTATTATAACAGTTTGGTAACACTTTTAATTGATAATATATAGAGCTAAGATGATAATAGTGGTTTCTGAATATATTGACATTAGTCACTTAAGCCAGTGTTTGCAATACACACTGCTAATGGTAACTTAGCACCTCTCCTACCTTAGATATGGCTTAGCTTTGGTAGGTAATACAGTTAGAAACCGACTTTGCATCATGGTGTGGCTTTGGGGCTCTCCATTAACCAAGTAATGCTGTTTTTTTACCATTTTTTAGGCCCTAACATCCTTCAAATGTAACAGCCAGTACACATTTGGTGTTATTATATCATAGAAAAGCTTTTGTGACACTAAAAGAAGGACTCAGATTTAATAATACTTAGAATCAAGAGCTATCCTTAATTATGTTTACCAACGGTGAAAACATGAATCATAATATTATTTTTCAGCATTAAAATTTAAATATAAGATCTGTGTTGTGTAAACCCTTCCCCCCCCCCCTTTTCTCTAGAACAGCGTTAAGTGGCTTATGGATAAATAATTTTTTTCTGCAGTCTACTTAAAAACAATAATAATGAAATTGAGACCATTGAAACAATTTCAATGAATTTTTTTAAAAATATAAGGAATTATGAAGTTATTATTTTAGAAGGAAAAAATAAATTGAAACTTATCTCAATTTCACTCTTAAGTGAAAATGCAGAAAGCCTGTTACTATTACGAGCGTAATTTTGTATCCAATACTCCGGAAAATAGAACGTAATATGAGCACTTAATTTGCAATTGCCAGAAATAAGGGGTTAATAGCCAGGAATGTTTATATCACTCTTTATTTACTATTAAAATTATATTCAGAACAAAAAATAAAGCCACATATGTGAGTCCGCGTTTTAAATATAAGGCTCATCTTGTTTTGTTTGTAGTGAACCTAGTGTACGGAAGATAGATTCTACTTAATAATTTCCTAATGTCCCTTCACAGAAATATAAATACATTCATTTTAAATTATATCGTGCTCGTCCCCACACAATCAAAGTAATTGAATGCATAGCCCGGATGGATAGCAGTCAACCTCCCTGAGCCTCTTAGATCAACAGACAGCCTCACCGAGCCTCTTAAATCAACAGCCAGATTGCCTGAGCTTCTTAGATTATCAGTCAGCCTGCCTGAGCCTCTTAGATCAACAGACAGCCTGCCTGAGCCCCTTAGATTATCAATCAGACTGCCTGAGCCTATTAGATTATCAGTCAGCCTGCCTGAGTCTCTTATATTATCAGTCAGCCTGCCTAAGCCTCTTATATTATCAGTCAGCCTGCCTAAGCCTCTTAGATCAACAATTAGCCTGTCTGAGCCTCTTATATCAATTCAGCCTGATTGAGCCCTTAAATTAGCAGTCAAACTTTCTCAGCTTATTAGATCAAAAAATAAGGCACCCTGAGCCGCTAAGATCAGCAGTAAACCTTTCTTAGCTTCTTAGATCAACAGTAAGCTTCCCTGGGCCTTATAGGTGAGCAGTAAACCACTCTTAGACTCTTAGATCAGCAGTAAGCTTCCCTGGGCATTATAGGTGAGCAGTAAACCTCTCTAAAACTTAGATCAGCAGTAAGCCTCCCTGGGCCTCTTAGATTATCAGTCAGCCTACCTGAGCCTCTTAGATCAACAATCACCCTACATGAACATCTTAAGATCAGCAGTCAGCCTCCCTGGGCCTCTTAGATCAGCCATCAATATTTCTAAGCCTCTTAGATCAGCAAGCAGCCCTTCTAAGCCTCTTATACCCGAGGCTAGTCTCTCTGAATTCAGTCTCCCCGAGCCTCTTATTTTTGAAGCCAGCCTATTTGATGCTCAGATAGAGTCTGGTGCAGGTAACTACATCACTGGTAAACCAAGAGTATGTTTTACATCAAGTCATGTGCTCTACCGGAAATTATGTGCTGGCGGGATTTTGTTGGCTGGGAAGGGATGTTTTCTAATGTGCGAGCTAGGGAGGAGGAGCCCTTGCCTCAAATTGCACGATGACGCACTTCCTGAAGCAAAGGGTAAAGAGGAGAAGAGGAAAAAAATGTTTTTACCCAAGAATTATATATCCGTCCCCTTAACTTGGCACCGCAAGATTGGCGGAGTAGTTGGTACTTTTGACTTTTATGCTGCTTGCAGATGGGCGTTGTTTTCACGCTTAATCCTGTACTTGATTCAGTACGATTCAACTATCAATGTATGTACGGCTCACTATTATTATTATTATTATTATTATTAGAG
Organism: Timema californicum; assembly: GCA_902141385.1. NCBI lineage: Eukaryota > Metazoa > Arthropoda > Insecta > Phasmatodea > Timematidae > Timema > Timema californicum. The sequence continues at coordinate 699,334 of CABFOW010000002.1, read as the reverse complement.
TTTATAGGCCCACCGAAACAGTGAGGTCATTAGGGCTTGACTCATTATTATAGGGGCTATTGGTAAAACCATTATCTTGGAAACGTGTGTGATTTAGTAGTAGAGCAAAGGTCATAGTTTTCCAGTGATGTTTAAGTATAGTCACATTTGCAGAAAATATACAACTTATCCTGCAATAGCAAATTGAACAGTTAACTTTCAAACAAAAGTCAAACTATATATATATATTTAGCAAAATAATTGTTGGTAGTAAGTGGTTTTATCTAGAAGTATTTTATAAAGGTATTCATAGTTTATAAAATATGCCGGACTGTTATAAAATATACACTAAGACTCTCTGGTATGCATAGACAAACCAATCTCTGAAAGGAATCTCATTTTTGTTGTTACTATTAACGAACCACAAAGCAAGAATAAAAAACAATGGCCGTGCTAATACACATATAATGTATTGCAGTAGATACTTCCCTTGTTATTTCGTGATGGTTTTCACCATAATGTCACTAGAATTTTCTCTGATGATTTAATTACTAACACATTATCCGTGTGTATGAGGAACTACCTGGTAGCTATGGCAATGTTTCCGAAACTTTTTTATATAATGGACTAACTTAATTATTTGCTCCGAATGAAAAAATGAAAATGTTGAGGGATAAGCCCATATATTTATTTACACACACACTTAAATTTTATTACATTTTATTGTAGACTTTATTAAATAAAAATACCTTTTTTGAATTTTTTGTCAACCTTAGGTTTATTGAATTTGATATTGTGATCTTTGTAAATTAGTTATAAAAGTTTTTACTCTGAGTCTGGTTTAATTTTACACATAAACGCTCCAGCAATTTTTGTTATGCTCCACGTTTTACTACCCATTCGGGCTATCTACATATTTACGCCAATTGTGTAGGGATGAGGAGGGTATAGTTTAGAATGAATATCCAAATATTTGCATCGATGGAGAGATAGTGAGCGGGAAATGATTTAGAAAAAAACCCACCTCGGTACACCTTATTGGGACCTGAAAACCAATCATCCTGTTATCTGACATCAATTATATTGAATGAGTGACACCTTAGACCATGCTACCACCGATTATAGTGTTGTATATTCTAATATGTCATGCTAAAGATAATAATGTTCAAAAGCAGTTCAAAATAATATCTAAACTTACATTATGAGCTATTATAGGCCTATGATTCTTAAAATAAAATACATGCATGATTTAATTTTAAATACAAATAGGACCATAACAACTCAATACTCGGGGAAACGCGGACAAGGCATCAGTTTCATGTTTATTTTCAGTGACTGAGTGGTCAAGGTTTTAATCTTGGCAGCGAATGCTGGTACACTTCCGCTAAATTACACTCTACTTGTCCCCCTACCCACTTAATAGAACGGGTAGTATGACGTGGGGCACGTAAAAATAATAGGCTCATAGCAACGTTGAACGGGTCACAGTTTTAAGAGCCGAGCTCTTTTCAAAACCTCACTCCACAAGGGCGGAGTCTCTGTAATAGCTGCTCATAATGACACTTAGCAGGCAATTCCAATTTTTCCCTCCACAAAGGGTGGGACTGTAATGGACATCCTCCCCCTCCCCTTATCCCACACCCTCCTCCCCATGGAGCTGAGGGGCAGGGGGAGGGGTCGGAAGATAGGACGGCCGCGCACTAATGATATGGGGTGAAATGCGGCGGTAACGAATTAATTCGTGTTCAGGGAGCTATTACGGCAAACAGCAACTCAACGTTTCCTTTTATATATATATACATCCACGAGGCTGATGGCCGTGTTATCGTTGACGTTTCAATCGACGGCTGTTGTTTTTAGGACTGGTAGAGTCTCTACGGGTGATAATTAGCTATAATTGGCAGACAGGACCCTCTTTCTTCACCTTCACTTGATAATTCGGTATTTTTTCCTCATAAAATAAAACTGCACTTATTTTATCAAACAACAGAGCTTAAACCTACTTCAGTGGCCAAATGGTATAAGATGTATCTCTCGTGTTGGACTGGCCTGCCGAAAACGAGGAGAGTTGGGCTTAAATACATGTTGGGTCTACTGAGAGGGGGTATTTACTAAATGGTTTCCCATTCTTCTTTCACATAAATGCAAATAATACTCCTCTAATTCAATCTTACTCATCCTTAGCTCACAAACCTAATTAATGCGTATGGCTATAGCGTATAGTGTGCATGATAGCAAAACTAATACCATATTTGAATTCCGAATAAAACGTAGGCCTAATATTAAGATCAGAATTGTTTTGTGTGTGCTAAAAATCCTTTTGTTTTGTAAATCAGTGTATTCTGTGATTGATTCAGTGCTCATTACATGATCATGTTTCTCTTCGATCTTGGTTTTTCAGTGAACGTGTTTTATTTCAAGCACTACGTCTTACTACCCGTTTGGATTATACGCATGGTGAATGTTTTAGTCTACATAAGAACACTAGAATTACATTGTAACTTGATTAATTTTTAAACTCATTTCCCGTTCCCATTCCGCAGTTGAAATGCCATTCCCGTCCAACCCGTTTTAGAATATTTATTATTATTATTATTAGTTATTATTATTATTATTATTACTATTATCACCGCGTCTTACTACCCGTTCAGGTTATACGGACTTACGCTAATGTGTAATGATAGGGTGATTGTGAGATGAAATGAATGACCTGCAGTTTAACGTGGAATCCGAACCACGGTGGATGTCTGTCATTCCCAAGTTGTGATTAATACACGTCTTGTCATAGGTGAAGGAAGGGTTTGGTAATCAGATAAATCTATGCTGGGACCGAGGATTGAACCCCGGCCGCCAGCACAGAAGTCTGACACCTTACCCCCTAGACCACCAGGTCACCCGTTTTAGAATATTTATTTGTATATTAAGAATAATAACTAGTATGTAGATTTAAAAATCTAAAATAAATTAATTTTGTAGATACTTGGCAACAGGTTCCTCGTTCAAGACATTGGGATATTCATTTAGACTTCAGACCCTACGGTTTTAAGACTTGTTCTTGAGACATGTAAGGATTTTTGGGATGCATTGCATGATGTACGTATCCCATTGCCAAGAGACGATGACATTATTACTATAACTGAAGGATTTTTGAATAAATGAAACTTCCCAAATTGTGTTGGATGTATATACGGAAGACACATAAGCGTAAAAAAAAAAAATCAAAAGCACTCAGGCGGCATGTATCGCAATTATAAACCGTATATTTTAATCGTTTTAAAAGTGGTTGTCGGGCCAAATTACAAGTTTATTGCTATTGATGTAGGAGCATATTGCAAAGAAAATAACGGTGGTTTTTTTCCCTCATTCCAATCGTTCCAAAAATATCGAAACATGAGCATTTGATGTTGGATTACTAAACTCCCTACCAGGAACAAATATTTCATTACCTAGTATTGATGAGACCTTTCCCATTATAAATACTTGGACCAACAGAAACCATTTTCAATGACCGCCTGTCTTGAGCACGAAAAGTTGTTGAATGTTCGTCTGGCATTATCAATATCAAATTGAGACTACTGTAAAAAAGCAATTGAAGTAAAGCCTTAGTGTGCTGAGAAAATTGTTAAATGTATATGTTTGCTGCATAATATTATAATAATTGATAAAAAAAGAAGATGAAGAACAAGTAGCTTAATCTACTTTCCAACAAACACATTCAGAAAACAGTAGATTTGGTACACTAGGAAAAAATAAAGGCACTAGTTATGCATATATTATCACAGATAAATTCAAAACATATTTTTGCTCACGAGAACTGTCCAAATAATTTTTTTTTGTACACAATATAATATTACCCCTAGAATACTACTCCGGATGAAAATTCCCCCATGTCAATATTATACGTTTCTCAACACCCATGTGGAATACGTCCTGAACTATGCACTATGCAATACAATTCTTCAGAATAACTGCGATAAATCCCATCGAGATGGAATAGTTCTCACTTTGGATGCTTTCGTCCGAAGACGCACGAATTACTTCAGTTACAGTGGACAACCTTCAATACCTTTCAATGATACCGGATTGTTCGCAGCTATTCGTCTGACTTCTGACGAACATAATTTGGTTGAAACCGCAGCCAGTGGACGATTTACTAAAGTGTGTGCCTTGAAGGGGAACAGAGCAGAAGAAAAAATAAGTGTTTTGTAAATAGTCCGCTATATTGTACAGGAAGATTACAAGATGAAAAGATGTTACAACATTTTCCTCCATTTACTACTAGTTTCCTTTGAAATATTTGACTGATTTTTGTGTGTGTTAATTTTAAGTATACCGGCTTTGGTGGCCACGTAGTCTAACGTGCCACTCTTGCAGTAAATTAGACTATCGATGACGGGGAGAGTGGGGTTAGAATCTTGGTCGGGTGTACCGAGGTTTTCCCCAAAATGGTTTTCCACTCTACATAAACGCAAATTCGGGTGCACTTCATCTAAATATTACCTTTCCTAACCCTACAATTATTAGCGTAATTAGTTCACAAGTGGATAATCTGAAAGGGTATTAAGGTGTGGTGGTAAAATTAAATTAAAGTTAGTTTCTGAATAGACTGATAACATGATTTACAAACTAACTTGATTTTTGAACAGATACAACAACCAGTTTCCCAGCCGTTAATTCATCACTGGGATAGGATAAATCCCAATTTCACCAATTATTTATTTATTTTGGCAATGATGGGAATTTAATATCGAGTACCTAACTCAAAGAAAATCTGTGATATTGAATGAGTCATCTTTCTGGACTTTGTCATTTGTTACAACATTATAAATACACTAGGACGTAGGCTTCAATGTTTTGAAATATAAACGTGCAAAAACTGTAATACTTAATAAATTGATTGCTTTTTTTTTTTGGACCTACGTTACACTAAAAGTTTGGGTTGTACAGGTACAATTATATTATATCATTACTACATCTATATGATAAGTAGGTGTATGAAAATATAATCTAGAGTAAATAGGTACCAGCTCTTGTGATGAATAAGATGAAGAAATAGTTTAGGAAACACTACCTTCAGTACAGATGGATGAAACTCAAACCCTGACCTTCTCGTATCCGGAAAACAAGTCTAAATGTCTGTACCTTATATTTAGACCACGTGCTCACCAATGCGTGTAATAAATTATATCAATATTTCCATATATTAATTGAATTACGAGTATAATTATATTATTTTTACTGAGATAGTTTTTTCTAGGATAGAAGGTCTAATTTACTAATCATCTTAAACATAAAACATTGAGCAATAGCTAGAGTTGACACTCGTTCCTACTGAACGGAACTTTAGTGAGTCATACACAGAGCCACATTTAATAGCTTAGGCTTACTCACCGGGGTAGGTAATTCCTGCTCTAAAGATATTTGCCATTACGTTATCTCGAAATGAAATTTATATTTATCTTGCTCCTAATAAAGCGATAGTAAAACCCGTAGTGAAAGATAAAGATAACTTTGATAACTTATTATAGAAAAGTTTCACTCCAAAAATTATCTACATTTTAAATGAATATGAGTGTAGGAAGTCACTTCTTTCTTCATAGTATTGATTTTCTCAGTTGGTATTTGGCTATTTTTTTGGTTTGTTTTGTACCACGTCTTATTAACAGTTCAACTATTAACAAGTTTACTCTTAGGGGGTAGTGGCGAGTGTATGTATTGACATGGAGGGATAATAAGAAACCATTTAGATGAAAACAATTTTAGTGCGCCTAATCAGGATTCGAAATCCAATCTGTTTGTCATGATCAATCCACCTTATTGCGAGTGTGATGCCTTAGATCTTAGAACATTCGACTACGGTTGTGGGTATTATAACCTACACAAAATTAAACCTTCTTAAAGTAAAATTTTTATTAAATCATTTATTTTTTTAACCTTTTACCAAACATTTAACTGTAAATTAATTAATGATTTCATTAAACATTATACTAAAACAAAAAAAACTAGTTTTTAAGTATTCCTAATACATAATGGCATACATTAATTCAATTTATTAGTTGGAAATATTAAATCTATACAACTATAAGCTAGAAGCTAAATAAATTACTACCTAACTGTCCAAACGCATAACTTTAAAACAAGTTTTTAAATCTAAGATGGGAATGGCATGTAATATTTTTTTTAAAAACCTCATTTTGATCTTGAATAGGCTATACAAATTGCTTAGACTTCCCTGAGTAAACAAAATGGTATGTTTCTATTTTGCATTCACAGTAATTGAATATTATTCAGGATATAATATATCCTTATTTATATTTTGAATAACTTTAAAAATTTTAAAAATTACATCTTGGTCCTTGGTTTGATTCATGTATTGATTCACGTATCACGGTGCCATTTTTCAACCGATTTAGATTAATTAACGACCTTTATAATCGTTTAAATTACTAGCAGAAAGAAGGTTTCATAAGAATATAAAATCATGATTAGTGAATATATCTTCTCGAAATCTAAATAAACAATATTTTTACATATAATATTTTTTTAACAAATTATATGATTTTATAAATATTTATTCAAGATTTTTGAGAAACTTTAGTTAATTTAAGGTGTATTTGAGATATCCATAATACTATTTTTATACAATATTTTAACATATAGGTTATTATTAAACATTAAGTTAATAAATAATCTATATTTTACGTTTTTTAGGGTATAAATACCCAAACTCATGACAACCTAACCTAAGCCAACAAGTATCACTCAACCTAATGTTGATTTAATCTATCAGCCAATTCTTAGATCACCTCGACTAAATTTATTTTACTTTAATCAAGTTAAACTATTGTAGAATTTACGCCCTCGTTACAAGAAGTATAACACGTACCAGTGGGCGGACAAAGGCAGCAGTCTCATCTAGTCTGGGTGGCAGGTGACAGAGAATATGAGGGGTATTTTCTTATGCGGTCTTTCCTTATTCAAACCACTATCCCTCCAAGGAAATTAGGCTAGGGTCAAAGACAAAAATACATGCCTGTGGGCTTGGTTTAACATTATTTTGATTTTACCTTCCTTATAACTAATAAATATTCTATGTCTGAATTAATTGTGTTAATAAGTTTAAAAATGTGCTTTTATGATCATATGTCTACGTTTTCTTAAGTAGATGAGTTGTTTATCTTTCCGTTCTACCGCCACATCTTAGGTCTTAGTTCTAAGGTTGAGAAATGTTTAAATTATATCAAATGTATCCGAATTTAGGAGGATAGAGGGTGAAAACATATCTAGGGAAATTCTGACGGCATTCGAACCCTGACTTTACAGTCACCGACAAACTATAAGAGCATCACATTCTAGTTCACGAGCAGACTGATGCAGGTAACTGATTTGATGGCACGGCACGATCTTTTCCTAGAACACGGAAAATCGTTTGCCTCAGACCATTAGGGTGTAGTTTACATTATCTAAATACTATATAAAGATATTATTTTTCTCGTTATTTCAACGTGTTTCATATAAACTAACACTCACGCCATCTTGCGTGTCATTGCGTTAAAATGAACAGTGTGTCGCGTTGCGTGTCTGCGGTACATTCGAGCACCCCCCTCCCTGTTTTCATCTATATTTTTATCTGAACCTTTCTCTTTGTTTTCTTATACATATAATTTTTCCTTGACCTTTCATTTTCACTGAAACTTTCTAGCTCAAAGTACACCCCCTCACCATATTTGTCCAGAGTCACTCTGTATCTCTAGGTAGGCTATAAAGCACTGGCTATGTTTGGTCAGAGTCAGTATTTAACTCTAGGTACAGACACTCGCCATGTTTGGTCAGAATCAGTCTGTAAATCCAGGTCCAAGGTAATTGCCACATTTGTTAATAGTCAGTCCTTATCTACAGTACATGTACACACTCGCCTCGTTTAGCCAAGGCAGGGTCTCTATTAAAATAAGATAGCCGCGTGTGTTTGGTTTCTATGGGAATGTTATTCAAGTAGCGAGACGTAATATTTTGGAAAATTTTACCAGACGGACGTCATTCATTGGGGAATATGTTTTTTTCTATTCTCGGTGGCTCAGTCAATCATAAATGAATCACTCGGGAGACTAGCCATAAATGAAAAATACCCGCGAAATGTACCCAAGGGCTATATTAGCTACGTATTTCCTGGATTTATTACATCTTATTAGATTTTACTTCGTATCACATAGAATCAGTCCATAGTTCCCAAATGGTTTTGTATCCAGTTTAGTTCGTGATTGACAAGAGGGAGTCCAGAGCTTTTTCCTATTATATGTACTAAATTTTTACTATTTTGTTTTTATTCCTCTTGTTTTCAACTGTTAGCAGTTGTAGCATTATATACTAGCACATCACACCGTAATCAGGTCAAGAAGCTTGCGTTAAGGGCGCTTTATAATAATTGTAAATACATTTCCTCACACTTCGATCTTTTTGGGGGAATACAAGTTTTGAACTTTCAAAACCATTAAAATAAACATCAACTAGATTCAAATTATGTAATGTTATCCTATTCAAAAATAACTTAATTTGTTTCAGAAAGGTTATATCTGTGTTTCTTATTTTCATCTCAGATTTATAATATTTTGCGTGAAACGTTGATGAATATAATATAATTCTACATTTTTTAAAAGTGTATAACCCGAACGGGTAGTAAGACGTGGTGCTAAATATTATTATTACATTTTTTAAACCTTGTTTTAGATTATGAAACTTATTAGATAAGGTTTTTTTATTTCTATAATTACATGTAGATATATTAAATCACTTACATTTTGTCATGAACCATTATTTGAAATAAAAATAGCCCTTATTAAATAATGCAAGATTTCGATACGTATGCAAAGGATATCAGCGTTACGGTAAGCGGCCTCCTTAACTTGGGCTATCTATCCTTCTCACACTGCTTGTACTTCTTTTCATTCCTCTTTCTATATCCCTCCCACTCTATTATTTATTGTCATAAGAGCAACCAGAATGCGTGCGCGACAACAATTAAACGTTGCGAGAAACCGCAACTCCAGGTCGACACGACTGCGGAAAAGCCATTGATTATTTTACAACAACAAAAAACAAAGTAATAAAAATTTAAAACTGGGTCTCACACGTAGGTTTGTTTTTTAAGATACAAGAAAAAGGCAAGTTGTTTAACTGTGGAGATTCGTGACAAAGATAAAAATACAAGTTCCAAGTTGCCAAATGTTTCCTTGTGCACTCTAATACTACCCACACTTGTGGTACTGCAGTCAGAGACGTCCGTATCGTATTGTATATGTTGTTGATGATGGTAAGGTCAGGGTTTGAATTACAGTTGGGTGTACTGAGGGCGGTTTTCCTTAAATGGCTTAACACACTCCCCTCACTCTTACCCTATTAGTGCATATATGCGGACAACCTGAACGGATAATAAGACATGGTACACATAAACAAAACTTATCTTTTAATATTATTGCGATCAGTCTTACACACGCTCGAGCCTTTAGAAATCAGATTTTTTTTTTCTATCGGTAACTTCTAGAAACTCAGTCCTCTTGACCGTTATGCAGGCTTGGATGGAAAGCATTAGACGATCTATGCTGAGGAAAGTGTTAGACAACCTGCTGAGGTTTGTCTGACGTCCGGTGGAACTCGCCTGATTGACATTACCTTCAAAAAGGGAAAAAGTGGAGGATGTAGTTTGTTTTACTTTGCTAGTGAATATTTACTTTTTAATTAAAATGTTAACTTTCAAGTCACTTATCATCTAATTGTTTCGACCCCACCCTGTTAAGCAACGATAAATCTATATTTCCTGAATTTGAGTTAAATAAAAAGAACCCAGTCTAAAAGGGACCAGGCTAGCTAGCTAATTAGCTCTCTAGCCATAAGGGATTCGTAAGTTCATGCCACCAGAAAATTCTTAACATTAATGACTTCAAATCTTATTCGGTGGCTGCATAGTCTCTAAGATATCACTATCGTAATAGATTAGACTGCCAATGACAGGGAGATGGATTTTGAATCCCGGTTATGTATATATATATATATATATAAATTTCACCTAGGTTTGTTCACTAAATGAATATGCTTACTACCCGCTTTGGTGACCGCATGGCCTAAGATGTTAATCTCGTGTATACTAGATTGCCGATAGTATCTCGGTTGGGTGTACTGGGGGCGATTTTCCAAATTTGTTTTACTTGCTCCCTTTATGCTAATGTGGTTACATTTCTTCTAAATATAACCTTCACTAATCACTAAAACCATTAGTGTAATTAGTATATAAGCATATAATTTGAACGGGTCGTAAGATGTGGTGCTAAAAAGAAGTTATTTTCTATTAAAACATATTTTTCCTGTTTTTGTTTTTTCACTTTATTATGGAGGATTGATCTCGGTGGCTATGGGGTAAAGTGCTAGTCTCAGGACCCGATGTTCGTGGGTTTAAACCCAGTTGGAGTCGATGGATTTTTCTTAAGATATAAAAATCCGTATCACAACTTCCTTCGAGGCAAAGCAAAACCGTCTGTCGCAAGTCGATTGTGGCGTGTAAAAAACCCCATGGAAGGTATATTAAAATACCTTTGCCGGCAATATTTGTAGGCTCTTTCGCTCTTGCGCATAGAAAGTATCGTGTGTTATATAATCAGTCGATTCAGAAAGTGCACGTTAAATACAGAAAAAAAAGAAATAATATTGAGGAATGTAGAATTGAGAGAATATGTACAGTACACCTGCAGTTTTATTTTTGTACGGAGGTTTATTGGGAAACAATTTAGGAAATAAAACACCCTCCGTACATCTAACCGTGATTTGAACCCTGAACTCCTAATCATCCACAATCCAAAATAGACGGGCATAACGTTAGTCCACGTTATCACTTATGTGAAATATAAATAAAAAAGCTTGATATGTTTCGTGTAAGAGTTATTTTCTTAAATTCACATTTAATTATCAGGTTTGGTTTCAATAAAAAATACAAAACTAATAAAATATTATAGGTTTTTACATAAAACATATTCAGCTTATTTTAAATTATTATGGTTAGTTTTACGGTGTAAAAGCATGGATGTAACTCTAAATATAGTTTATTTTATTTTGAAAAAAAATTTTTTGTTGATTTTTTTTAGATTCAAGTGTACTTTTTTCCCAGCAATTAATACATTTTTGAAAGAGATACAGATACTGCGTGGTGAAATTAGTGTTTCTGCATCTATGAATGTGGTAGCAGTGTAATTATTCGAGTGACAAAAGCGTCAAGCTGGTAGATATGATGAACGTTTGTCCAAGGGAAACTTGGGTGGGGGAAGCTCCCCCTCGTCATTACGAGATTGCCAGGAAAGTGTCGCCAACGCCTAGTTCTTGGGGGGGTGGGAGTCATTCTCATTAAAATAAACATGGCTGGTGTGGCAAGCTTTTAAATATGACTGAGGCCTGCCTTTCCAGGATCCGTAGTAAAAGTGGTGTAAATACTTTCCAGGGTTAATATTATGTGAACCACTTTCCAGGGAATTTTCTTGAAGGTAGACTACGGTATTAATAATGGTATGAATACTTTCCAGGTTTGATATTTTGTGACTCACTTTCCATGACAATATCTTGAAGGTGGAATAAGAGTGGTATACATACTGTAAAAGGTTGATATTTTGTGAACTGTCTCTTCAAACTAATTGCTAGGATAGTATATTGAGGGTAGATTAAAGGCCCCAAAAATATTATTATTACTATTTAAAGATAGTATCTATCTTGTGGACAGTCACTTTGAATCACTTTCAGGACAGTGGTTTACAATTAATAGATTAATAAAATGTGATTAATTTAATCCCAAAGTACATGGTCAGGATTTAATCCCCAACTTAATATCAAAGGTGACTAAGTGCAGTGTCTTAGATCACGTGGTCACTGTTTTTATTTGTAGGTTATACTAATACTGTTGTAATGTTGGTATATAAATGTTTGCTTCAAGATATTTTAAAGTGTATCTAAGGTTAAGATGAAACGGAGGGAACAAAACAAATTGCGAGAACGCATTGGTTTCATTTACTTTACATACTAACACAAACCATAAGCACATAAGGGTAATGCTTTTTTTATTAATAGGAAAACAATTTTTTGGCCAAAGTAAATACAATATTGCTCTAATAGAAAGGTTAATTTATTCACATGGTCATAAAAACAAATAATGACTGTCTTTCATGAGCATAGCGGCATTAAATGATAAACCTTTTAAATGAAGAGTAAGGTTGGTCACCAATTTTAGGACAACCTTGACAGATATTCAATAACTTATTCTACAACCATGTGATAACTATTTGATTTGTTTTCACTAACAAATTGTTTTGACATAAAATCTGCAAAAGTACTGCCTTAGTGCTTCGTATTATTCTCCCATCTTGAGTAAAAGGTGTGGTTTCTCTTGCAACAAAGCTTGAAATACGATCATTTTACAACTAGATCTTGGTTCATGCTCAAAAGGTTACTACTTAAGATGCGTGCGTGCGATACACAACTTACAAATTAATAAAATTACTTATTAATAGATTTATATTTGTAACTTAACATAATAATCGGTCCGATTACTTAGTTCAGTCAGTAGCACGCCTCGCTACTAAACTAAAGGCCTTAGGTTATAATCCTGGAATGTCCTAAATAATCTAATTGATTACATTGGGGCATAGAGTTTAACAAAAATCTACCTAAATCTTTGGTTGAATGGTTTAGAGCATCCCTTTTGCGAATATTGAGTTGATTTTTTTAAAAGGGCTTCACACTCTCCTTCTATGCAAATTCATTACACCCGACTGGGAATCGAATTCCGACCTCCCCGTCACCATAAATCTACATCGGTCTGTTGCAAGAGTAGTGACAGAACGATCCTACGGGAAACGAAGATAGTCTTTCAAACATATAAATATATTTTTATCAACATTTTTTATTTAGTTTTTTCCTTCGTTTTTAAAGCTGTCTAAACTTTTGGTGAAATCACAACAGAACCAGAGAAATATATCATGAAATTGTTTATCTTTTTATTTGAATAAAATTAACTAAATTCCTTACCATAAATATGTGATTATATTTGTTGCAATTGAACCAGGTTTATCGACCTACTCAGCTTGTTTTTATTACATCACCTAAGTTTATATTAACGTGTGTTTACAGTGGACGGGTGAGTTTAACACATACAGTAAAGCCCTCTAGCCCACGGCAAGAATTAGAAGTGGCTCAAACTACCAGGTAAACGTAGACCAACCAGAGTGCCTATTGTTTCAAATGGACGTGTCGGTAATGCGACCAGTCTCGTCGACCAATGGGCGCGTCTCTTAATCCCACGAGCGTGGGAAATGATTCTCTCTTTCTCTCTCAATCTCGACAAGCTGGGGGGAATGGGGTATGGGGTATGGGAAAATACCGTAATGCTATTTAAATTGGTCCAGAGAATGACGTTAGCTAAGGGAAGTGGTGGTCAGTGATTGGCCAAGCGCTGCTCCAAGCTCCATTCTTTGGGAAGGGGGTTTGGGATGGTGTTTAGGGGTAGAGGTAGGGGGAGGATCTAATGTTCTCTCGGAGTGAATACCACTCGGACGAGTACTGCGGCTTCCCTATGTAGCTTCGTTCAAAACAACCGATTACACAGATCAGCAAACTTGTGATGACAAAGGTGCTGTTTTGGGTGTTCTAAGGGATTCTCCATTAAAAACATTTTACTGTTTTGTCTAGAGAGAGTGTTTTAAACGAGAATATTTTTTCATCTCAAGATTATGAAGGATCTTGTAGTGATATACGCTGCCGAAATCAAAAATAGGGTTTTACCATGTCCCTTTGTGAAAAACCCTTGATTATAATTCTAGCTCTAAAATTTATGGCAGTATGACTGATTTTTATTAATTCCTAAATTGTTTGAAATGGCCTTACTAATTTGTTTCAAAGTGGATATATAGGAAATGTTTTAAATGATAAATAAATTAGAAAATTAAGTTATTGTACATATTATTTATAACTTGTTTTTCAAAATTATTAATTAACTTTTTTATAAACATTTCATTGTTAATTTTGTTTACAATTAATATATAAATGACTTTCCATATGAGTAATATAATACGATGATTGTTTTCATGAGGAGATGTTATAAATCATAAGTGTGATTATACACTTTTTTAAACTATGAGAAAGTTTGTAAAATTATGTGATACTATTTATATCAAAATATAGTTGTAACTTCATACTAAATAAATTTGTGCAAATAAAAATAATTACTACATTTCATTCCACGCCCATATTGGTGACATGCAGAATAAACGTAAGGCTCTTCTAGTTTGGTTTTCTGGTGAAGAGGAGTTTAGGGTTCGATTACCAAACGAATGTATTTCCCTAAAATTGTTTCCCACTCTTCCTTCACATAATGTAAGTACAACTCCATCTCTTATATACTCTGACTTCCTCATTCCTACACCATTAGGCAGTTAGCATGTAAATATATAGCCCAAACGGATAGTAATAAGTGAGGTAATAATCAAATATTTTTCCCACCGACGAAAGGGAAGTAATTGATATTTTTGTTTTTTGTTTATTATTTAGCACCGTGTCTTACTACCTGTCTGCCCTGTCTTATTCAGGATGTACGCATGCTTATTAATTACGCTAATGAGCAAGGTTAAATTTAGAGACAGTATACCCACATTTGCTTCGAAGGAAAGTGGAAAATCATGTAATAAAAAACATTCTCAATACACCCGACTGGGATTCAAACCCCACATTCCCTGTCATCGGCAGTCCAGTCCATGCAGCTACCGGAGCAGGTCTCAATTGATAGTGGAAGCCCTGTTTACCAACTAATATATTTTTATATTTCATGAAACTAATTTTTATATAATATTTAGAGTATAAAAGCTTAACTTTCAAGTACCTCCTCTCATATCCAGAAACATATTTTTAGTTTTAGTATTATGTTGGCCTTTAAATTGTGTTTCTAATTTTATTTCCCTTTACGACCCTGCAGTTAGAATGCAATAAAGACAGATAGGAAAACATAACAATGCATTGAAAATGAAAAATAATATTTTTTTTTTCATGGACTTTTTAATTTTCGTTTGTGAGTTGAAGAAGAGGAAACCTCCATCAATTCGTGTTGAAAAATGACAATCGTGGTGTACGACGTGTAATAATAGCAACAACGCGTAGATGGGTAGGCTTAGTCTCGTGCCGGGAGGACTGGAGGGTCGTATAACCAGCAGGCGAGATGACCTTAGCTGTTATTTATAGCCGCGACGCGTGCGCCCCGCCTCCTTGCAGCTTGCCTAGGAACTAATGTCTTAATAGCTGATTCCAAGAACAAGGGGATTTGTTTATGTTCTTTAAATGGGAGAGTAACTAATCTCAGAACCCTTATTTTTTAGTGTGAACATTGTATTCCCTTATTTTTTTAGTGTGAACATTGTATTCTTTGTTTTAAAAACAAAGAAAAAAGCTAGGATAGCAACGCCCCACATTAAACAATACACATTTGTGTCATTAATTAAATATTGGCATCGTTGGGAACGAAGATTAAATGTCATGTTCATATTGTTTGATTTACTATCCAGCACGCTCGGATAGTATTTGAACTCCGGTCTGCCCGTCTCCAGCACATCAGTCTAAATGAGTTTGACATTTCGACCACGTGCCCATACTCTATTGTTATAAGTGACTTAATCTAAGATTTCAAGTGGAAGAAAGCAACGCTATACAATTAAGTAAGTTATATATGAAAAGTGAAGCTTGGGTATTAATGATTATAACCAAGGAGAACAGCCTGAGACATATTCGAATAAATCGAGAAATTATACCTGTAAAAAGGAATATACGCCGGAACCTTTGCCAATGCCAAAGCTCTAGCACTGAGCTATCCAGGGATCGTCCTGTGCTTCGGGTTATTATTCTTCACTCATATTTTAAGGCAACATCTGTGATGGACGTGTGAATATCAACGGATACTGAGATATATCACTGATATCATAGCCACCGGTGACTTGGTTGTATGTCTGGTGAGTTTTACTTCTCTCTAGTGCGGATCCCTAGAAAATTAAATTTCCTACAAATTATACCAATAACATGGATTTGTGATCAACAATGCCTACAGATAATGGCAGAGCTGCATGTCTGAATTTAGTGAAGGAACGTTCACTAAACTCCAATTTATTTTACATGTTATATTAAAATTAATTTTTCTCCCCAAACAAACCATAAATATCTATTAATATTAAAAAAACTCTTTAAATTAAATTATTCAACAACAGCTGATATCATGCTGTATTCATTTTTATTGTGATTTGCGATGTTGCTTTGTGATTTTCTTGTCGAGTATTTTTCAATGTCCAAACGTCAGACCTGAACTACATAGTAGATTTATTTATGTACAGTTTTCATTAATAAAACTCTCCGAATTTTTGGTAACCCAATTCGTGCTCTAACGTTCTTAAGCAGAACAGCGTGGAATATTCGAGACTTCTTTCTAGTGCATTATCACTGCCTCCATTTGCCATAAATAAGGTAGCAGAGGATATACAATTTACAATATTTAGCAATGTAAACTAAATTTAATTTACAATACAATTTTCACAAGAAGAACATTTTAGAAAATACAAACATAGTTTTGTGGCCATAATTCATAACATTTTTACTATTATATGACTGTTATTCTATAGATATTGATAATATAAAATTATATATTACAAAAGTGAAAGCTGAAGATCACTTGAGTTGAATTATGAACACTTGAAAGTAGATTGAGCTACTTTTCTAGTTGTCAAATAAGGCTTTGAAATTCCCACGAGAGCTTATGAATTATGGTCGTGTAGCCCAACAAAAACGTGATTAATACAATTATCTGCTCTAGGTCGGCTTCGTAGAACCGGATGTGTCGGGCCACACAGACTACCGGAAAGGGTGTATTGGCTGACCATGTGATGTATCCTGTCGTGTGGACCTGCCCTAGAATAGATGCCCGATTGCATCTGGGATAGAAAATAATTTAATAGGAATTTTCCCCTTTTTTTATTACACAAAGGACTATTCACGTGATGGTAGTTTTTCTTTGTCAATATTTAATGTCAAACGGATACCAGTAATAATAACAACTTCCTTTATTGGTGATAATTTTTTTATAATCAAAAACAAATGGAACTATTTATAATTTTTTCTTATCGCTTCTCCCTACCCTTTGGGTTATACGCACAATAATGTAGGCCTATTTATAATTAAACCTAATGGGAAATAAAGAAGGAAGGTAGGGTATACATTAATGTAACAACATTTTAGGGGGACAAGAGTGGGATGCAAGCTATTGGTAAACACCGTCAATACTTACCATCCAAGACTCGAACTGAGAACTCCCCGTCACCGGCAAACCAGGTTATATATATATATATATATATATATATATGTCACCGGCAAACCAGGCTATATATATATATATATATATGTGTGTGTGTGTGTGTGTATGTAGGGCAATCGGAACCGTGTTCACCAGTGAAAGTTTTTATCCAACTAAGAGTTGTTTGATATTTCACTTGCTTGCATTTGAGTCTTAGCACTGAAACTTTTATTTCGTGCTCCAATTCCAACTAAATATTTGAATCCTCGTTTATCATCACAAAAACCAGTTAAGACGAAAACTTACATCTTGTCCCACTTGCCCACCTAGTATAAGCAACTTGTCACTTACTATACCGACAGACAGCTGCCTGTCCTTCCTCCCCCTCTCACATACTCCACCTGCGTCACACATGACATAATAGCTACCTGATGTTGGGTCACATTGTCACTAGGACAGATGCATGTGTACTCTAAAGACTCAACTAGAGGTTGTTTGAGACAGTAGTTCTGTATATACTAGAGTCCCAGCTAGAAGTTGTCTGAGACAATAGTTCTGCATATACTAACGAGTCAGCTAGAGGTTGTCTGAGACAGTAGTTCTGTATACACTAAAGTCTCAGATAGAAGTTGTCTGAGACAGTAGTCCTGTATACACTAGAGTCTCAGCTAGAGGTTGTCTGAGACAGTAGTTCTGTATACACTAGAGTCTCAGCTAGAGGTTGTCTGACACCATAGTTCTGTATAATTCAAGACCTTCAATTTAAATTCAACATATGACATTTCGTTTCTTTCTAATATTTAATATCTGGTCTAATATAATACTAGAGTTTTTCGAGTGTCTCATTTCTAGTTTTTTGAATTGCATATTCTAGTTGTATTACACTGTGTTGTCGAGTTGGTGAACAGAGTAGGCAGATGTCTTGCAAGAAAGCTCTTCAAGTGCGGTGTTCCATTGGAAGAGCAAAAACCAACAGTGGGCAGATGACCTCGTGTGCCATCTGTCTGCCTGTCTGTTTCTCTCTCTTGTCATCGGTCTTGGTCGGGAGGGCGCGCGTCTTGCTCTACCGGAACGGTACGAACCCTACCGTTGAATGTATATCTATATAGACCAAGAAGTCCCCAACCTAGAGAAAATAATTGATGGCTATTAGTTAATAACGAATATCTCTCCACTTGGAGCGATAGTGTTTTTTTAACCCTAGTAAATGGTTATTTGATGGTTACTTAGCATCTACTTTTTTCTTTCATCCCAATTTCAACCAACAGGCGAGCATTAGGGAAAGGATTAATATAGGGTATTGCGACCTCCTAGCCGCTCGGTTATACCTTCATACTAATGCATTCTGGTGGTGAGATATGGAACTAGTTTTCATCTTAAATTTCAATTTCAATTAAGCTTAAAGAGTTTTTCTTATTTTCTAATGTGCTCTTTGATTGTATACATTCAACCGTACAATTTGATGTGACCTTGAAGGGGTTCCTCATTATCTCATTGTTACAACGATAGGCTGGATCAACCACTGTTAAATATAAATACTATTTTTTTAATCAATGGATTAACATTAAAGTTATTACTGGTTAAATTTAACAATTTAGGAATGAGATGAAGGATTCAGAGGAAGTTCAACTCAAATATTGTGGGGAGGGAATGGAGAAATAGCAGTTTACCCGGCCTGGATTAAATCATGGATCTCCTATTTATCTGTAATCAAGTATACTGCTAGCTTGACACCCTAGCTCACGCGGCCGCAGGTGTGGGCTGGTGCAGTAGCCCCATGACTTCTTTGGTGCTGACTGATACCTCACAGCTGACTTCTGACAGTAAATATTTTGGTATATACCTAAATTTTGACTGTCAAGAGTGACATCTGCTAAACACATGTTTTTGCAGATCATCTGGTTCGGCGTAGGGATACGTAATTTGGTTTGGTAACTTTTTAAAGCTGTCAGTCAGCACCAAAGAAGCCATGGGGCTACTGTAGAAACATGGGTGAGAATCTTTAGCTTAAACTTATGATCTCTTAGCTCAGCTAGTAGCTCGTCTGCCAACTGAGATAAAGGCTGCTTGTTAAGACTCCTGGCAAAACTGAAATATGTAGTCTATCAGTGCTTAAACTGTTGTTTCCTGTTTCCTAGTAATAAATTAACTGCTGAAAACTTACCTTTATAGTCTTATAAATGTGAAATTCACTTTAGTGGGAATTTTTTTATGGTGGAGAAACGAATTTACTAAAAAGATTAATAATATTTGGCCAAATACCACATGCCAATTATTTTATAAAGGTAGAATTGCAACTTATGTTTACAAAACTAGTTTTGTTCACTAATTGAAATTTTTTAGTCTCTAACCTAAATCATTTTGAGTTGAGCTACTTTTTAATTTAATATGGAGTATGCTAATATTAAAACCTATTTTCTCTTAACTCAATAAACCCAACAGAGAAAATCTGAAGAGTAGCAACCAACACAAGGTATATAGTAAATTATTGATAATCTATATTATTGAAAGAAAGATTAAAAAAACACAAGTAGCTCTATTTTTTATAATTGTAATCCCCATCACATCCAAAACTAACATTTCCTCATCAAAGAAAAATCATTAGCTTATTGTATTACCCTTTGATTATTTTAGGATTAACAGTTCAGGCAGTGCAAGCTTTTGTTTTTATATCAGTATTGATATTATTTTCTATATCATTAGTGTTATTTTATCGTTGTTAGTATTATCTATCAATGGTGACAGACGCAAATAGCATGACCTAAAGTATATATAGGGTGGGGCGGAAACAATAATTCGACCATCTATGATGACGGAAGCGATGGACAACGTGCGGAGTTTTGTCTGACGTCCAGTGGAGCTCACCTGCGTGACATCTTCAAAAAGTGGAAAAGTGTAGTATGTAGTTTTCTTTTATTTAGCTAGTGAATATTTAATTTTTAGTTTAAATATTA
Organism: Timema californicum; assembly: GCA_902141385.1. NCBI lineage: Eukaryota > Metazoa > Arthropoda > Insecta > Phasmatodea > Timematidae > Timema > Timema californicum. The sequence continues at coordinate 679,054 of CABFOW010000002.1, read as the reverse complement.
ATTTTCAAGTTATAAATCGTCTAATGGTTTTGGCACCACCATTTATATTTAAATATATACAATTTATCAACTTTTGAAGATTTTCGACACTGTTCCTCCTACTAAAATTATTCAACTATATTAGAGCATCGAATGAAAATATCCTGGGTTGTTTTTATCTCACTTGTCTCCACTGAGCTTGAAAGTCGAAATGGAAGTTTGTTTTTAGAACAAAACACACACCTTTCCCACAAAGGATGTATAAATAGGCATTCTGTCATCCCATCTTCGTTTCTAAGCGACCTGATCAAAACATAGCGATTGTACTTTCTTTCTCTTTCCACCCACATCAGTTGGCAAGTGCAATGAATGTCTTCTTTTGTTCTCTGGTGACGACGATACCAGCGTTCAAATCCTGGCCGGGTGTACTGAAGTTAATTTTTTCCTTTATGTGTAGGTCCTTTCCCTCCTTCTACGAAAATGCGAGTGTATTTCCTCTAAATTCTACCTACCTTATATAATCCCATCCGTTAGCATGAATATAATTCGTTTCGACCAGATTCAAAGTAAGACGTGACGTATTTTTGATTTTTGTAAAAATGTGAATTATATTTAATACTATATCTTTAAAAGCAAATGTGATGTTTAGATTGTTTTGTTTTATAAGTTTTAACACATTGTATGCGGCTCTATTCTGTGGAGTGAACCTCAACTACTCCGCCCTCTGCATTCCAGTTCCCTATGGATTTGAAGCCCTAGACCACGCATCCTCATTTACTCGAGTAAAATTATTTAAAAAGAGGAGTAAGTTTTATTGTTTAAAAAAACATCTTTGTGAGGTCTCCTGTCATCAGTTTGTGGCTGTCTAGGAAAACCTTAATTCAGGGCGATATACATATTTTCCTAGTAAAAAAAACTGTCCAAGAAAAAGTTAACCAATAAGTTAAAAGGGAAAAAAATCTGTCTTAGGGAATTTATTTTATTTGATCTGACGTTTAAAATTTAAGTTAATAAATAATTGTTATAATCAATAATGAAATAATATTCAACTCTTTCAACCAATGAAATGATGTTTTTTTTATATATAAAAACCAACATTCTCACACATAATTTTTAGTGTATATTGTAAATATATAACATAAGCAATATGATCATAAGTGGCATCCCATATCGTTGGGCATAGGCATAAAGATGTTATGCTCGTTTAGTTTGGTTTTTCGGCGATTCGTAGGTTGAGGTTTTATTCCTGACCAGGTGTAGTGGAGCGTTTTTAACTTTAACATATTTCCCCCATCTCCTTCTACGTAAATAATGGTACACCGCCTCTAAATAATACCTTCATCATATCTACTTTATATATGTCGATAGCCTAAATGGGTAGTACGACTAGGTGAGCAAAAATAACTAAATATGTGGATAGCTCGAACAAATACAACAAGATTCACTAATAAAGTGTGGAAATGTTAACAATCCATACCATAAAACACAAGACAAATTGTAAATATTTGAATATCTTAAATGGGTAGTAAGACGCCAAGTACGTAAAAAGAGGTAAAAAAATAATTCTGGAAGAGACCCACTCCAATATTTTTTAAAAAAATTCTTCTTTTGTTTTTAAATGCTTCGCGTGCTAAAAGTACTTGGCGATGACTATCTCAAGATGATGAGCGGACGTAACATTATCACAATTCATTCACAAGTTGAGAACCGGTGTCTGCGAGAAACGACGCATAATGAAACTAGAGGAGGTTTCACCACGTTGCGCGCGCATGCGCACCAGAGCTCGCGTGCCGTGACTTGACCCGAGGTCAGTCGAGTCCAGGAGTAGAATACAACGTGTCTCGAGCATCAAAGCGGTACAGTCGGCTTCAAATAAGGAGAACACATTTAATGTATATCTAAATACAGTTTGTATTCAAGTTTTAATATATTGCAACTTATTACCCGCCCGAGATTTTTTTAAAGGATAGGATTTAGGTCAAAATTTATAATAAATATCATCGCGTGTGCGTTTAGTAAGAATGGAAAATACTTTAGAAAGAAACAAATTTGTACGTTTTTACGAGATTCAAACCCACGGTTCTTCGGAATTTGGCCAGCCTGTACGAACTTGACATCTAGTCCAAGAGCCAACAAATGAGAGTAAGAGGAATAGGATGATCACAGAAAAAAAGGGACTTTAAAAAACTAAACTTTTTTCTGTCAATACTAATGTTTTGCTATATATCGTTTAGTTATTTTTCCACCTCATTCTACCACGTATCCGATCCATCCGCGCTTTACTAGATTAATTCTAAGTTCATTTAGTCTAGTTTGAAGATGGCGGGGAGGTTGCCATGTTGTATGTCGTAGTATTAAGTCTGAGAGATGTTACCCCACCCACTTAACAATGAAACAACATGTTTTCATGTTGTATATTGTGATATTAAGTCTGATAGATGTTGCTATACCCACTGAACTATTAGACAGCATGTTGCCATGCTGTATGCCATAGTACTAAGTCTGATAGATGCTACCCCCACCTACTTAACAAGGAGACAACATGTTGTCATGTTGTATATGGTGGTATTAATTCTTATAAATGTTGCCATACCCACTGAATAATGAGACAAAATGTTGCCATGTTGTATGTCGTAGTATTAAGTCTAATAGATGTTGCTCCGCCTACTTAACAAGGAGACAGCATGTTGCCATGCTGTATGCCATAGTACTAAGTCTGATAGATGCTACCCCCACCTACTTAACAAGGAGACAACATGTTGTCATGTTGTATATGGTGGTATTAATTCTTATAAATGTTGCTATACCCACTGAATAACGAGACAACATGCTGCCCATGTTGTATGTTGGGGTATATAATCTACTAGATGTTGCTTCCTCTCCTCGGCAACGAGGGAACACGTCATGATGTATTCCTCACTCGTATTGTTCCAAGCAGAGCGGTAGATTTAACTGAGCCGGTGAGTGGAAGAGGAAGTAGACAATTACCGTCAGCCTGGGCGCTGTATGGCGTGTGCCGACTGAAGGAACAGAGTCGCTTTTATCACGGCGACAATCTACAACACTATTTCACAGACAGGTTTTGGGTGAGCGTTTATATCTCCTGACTCTCTTTTTTTTCAGGTCAAAATTCAGTGCCGTATTTATTGTCCAATCTTGAGTTTCTACCAACATCTCAAAATACACATAACAAGCAGTTCAGGTTGAATTGGAGATTAGCTGACGTCAGAATTTTGACTGTATATACAGGGGTGTTCAGAGTTACAAGGATAACATTATCCAAGTTGTACGGGGTGACATGGCAAGTACGTCCACGTAATTAACTTGCGGTCGACGGCACCAAATGGTGGCACTAAAAGATGTCTAAGGCCCTTTCTATACGGATGTTGAAAGAGTGGCAGTTTTGACGCCGCGTAAACGTCAGTTGTATACGTTAATGTGCACCACATGGTCCATTCTATACGATAGATTTAAGCACCTAGTGTGTTTGCGTTAGCCGGGTGTCTGGCGCTTTTAACGCAATTGGATGCGTTAACAACGCTGACTTTGGCAGCTGCGACAAGACACTTCACTCGCATTGTGTGTGCTCAGTGGCAGACAATACTTTTATTATTATCATTATTATTATTTAGCACCGCGTCTTACTACGCGTTTGGGTTATACGCTTTAAGTACTAATTACGCTAATGGATTAGGAATTGGGAAGAATGAATTAGAGGAAGTGAACCCGCATTTTCGTGGAGGGCGAGTGGAAAACTATTTAGGAAAAACCACCCCCAGTTCTCTCGACCGAGATTCGAACCTTGATCTCTCCGTCCTCAGCGGTTGAGCTCAACACGACTAGCGCGTTAGCCAAATACGCCGCCGAGGCCGGTAATACTTTTATTCATAGCCGTATCTGGTGTCTTCTGTTCACAAAACAAATTCAAATGCTCATCAAATGACGTTAATAACATTCTGTAATTTTGAAAAAGGTATTTGCATACATTCTATGATTTTCAAACATTACAAAAAACTGTCCTGTTGAAAGATGATAGGCTAATACTGGATGAGTTCCTCAACGTATTTATTCTCCTTCGGAGTGTTCATAATACACTTCCAAAAGATGAATCACACCAATACATCTTGGATGGTGTCCATTTTCAGAGGAACACACCATTGAACCCAGTAATTCTACCCTAAAAATGCTGTCTATATCTGTTTTTTAGCGCTTTTTTTTAGCGTTTTCGCGGCTTCAAAAACGCGGCAATTTTAACGTCTCGTGTGTATTCCTCAAATTACAGGCAGGCGTCAGCTTTCAGCGTCCGTATTGAATGGGTTTAAGTTGGCACTGTATGCTCCTGGGGGTAGGCAACACATACATCACGCCACGCAGACCAACACAGGCATCCCCATTACTCCTTCCCTTTATACACACGATGGTAGAAGCTTAGAATATTCCACTTCCTCAGTCGAGATGCCTCTGATGCCAGGGTCAACAGCAAAATCTTTGAAATAATTATAAATTCATAATGGGTACCTGTATTGAGGCAATTCAATACCTGTTGCTAGTCATAATGTAATTCAAACTCCATTTTTTATGTGCTGATGATTGGTGTGTTACCTACCTACCCCCAAGGTACATACAATGGCAAATTTGACGTCTTGTAGTGCCGTCATTGGTCGTCACCGACGTCATGGACGTATTTGTCTTGTCACCCCGTACAGCCCGTAAAATGGTGTCATTTGAGCTCTGAATATCCTGCATAGCGAGTCTATATCTTAAAGATCTGCTCATTATTATTAATATTATTATTTTTAGCACCACATCTTATTATCCATTTGGGTTATAACTACGTCTATGTACTAGCTATAATATTGTGTTTAGGATTAGAAAGGTTAAATTTAAAGGTGTCACGCCCACATTTTCATGAAGGAAGAGTGGAAAGCCATTTAAAAAATAAAACTATTTCAGTACACCCAGCCATGATCAAACCCCGATCTCTTCCTCTTTGGCCTATTATTATTACTATTGGTATTGTCATCGTCATAATAATCATCATCATCAGTTGGCTGGCACTTGCCATGTGTGGACGTGTTTTTACTTATATCCGCAAGTCACCGTGTTCCTTGTGGTGAATGAGGTGGCTGACCTGTAAGTTGACTTTTACATTATGTCAGGCAGTAAAGATATTTGTACTAGGTGCACCCGATCATATTTTGGATGTCAGGAATTAATCAGTTGTTCTTGGCCTTGTACCTCAAGGTTTTATTTGGGCTGTCTCAAAATTAATGAGGCAGAATAAGAATTAGTCATTAAAAGAGGTGTTTCCACCAACAAAATGTAACCGGTATTTAAAAAAGGCCAAAATTTAATTTGGGGTGGTTAACTAAATGTTTTTATTCCAGAGTTACCTGCTATACCCAAATTAAATTTTTCTCAAGTAGCTTGGAGTATCTAATTAAGGCTACATAAGCTAATAGAGAAGCGGTTTCTGTACAGCTTTTGACCTTCGACTAGAACTCATTAACTGGCTGCCAAGATTGAAAAATAAACCAGCTTGAACCTTCGACTAGAACTTACTGTCTGGATGCAAAGGTCATGAAATTAACTTACTTGAACCTTTGACTATAGCTTACTGATTGGGTTCAAAGGTCATGAAATAAACTGACTTGAATCTTCAATTAAAACTCACTAACTGGTTGTAAAGATCGTGAAATCAACCAACCTTAAACTTAGACCAGAACTTACTGGCAGATTATAAAGATCGTGAAATAAATGGTTATGAGTCAACAAGTTTAAACTGGAAGGTATAGAAAGAGCCAACACTTAAACGTGTCCGAGGAATGGTCTGTGTTATCCGACATCCCACGCATTCACTGAAGGACTAAGACACTTGCTCCTGCCACACTATTAAAAAAACTCTTCTGCTGTACGCGTCCTTCTCTAGGTTTGTTAGTTAAGGTCACTGATAGCTAATCTTGGCACCAAGCCACATAAGGGGGCGTAGAACATATCATTCACATCAGGCAATTGAAGGTCATGACATTTGCATAAATAAACTAAAAGTTATATATAGGGCATAAATATATAGGTCCTATATATTTATAACCTATACATATATAGGGCCTATATATTTTAGCCTACTTTTGGAGCAATCAGCTGTATTGACACGTTCGTAATTCACTATCAAAGATGAACTTAATTTCTAAATTTAGTGAGATAGAAATTTACAATTGCACTTGAGTAGATTAAAGTAATTTAAAATGTTAACATTATTTTAGGCTATAATATAATTAGTTATATCTAAAGATGTATTAAATATTCTATTCGATTCTTTATTTACCTATGAAATCTAACTATCCATTCTGAATCTTTATTTATCTACGAAGCCTGAATACTGAATCCATTTATTTGTGTTATTTTAAATTCAGATATAGTAAAAAGTCTTCATTTTACTTAAGAAAGCTAATTCTTACTTTTGAATTTTTATTCTACCTTAAAGTCCAAAATCTCGAGTTCTTTATTTGACCTGAGCTGCTATAGAAGTTATAAATGACCGCTAAATGTAACAACTTTTTATTATTAGACATGAATCCAAATTTAGGAAATTGGAAAAATTAATGTTCTGAGGTTTGTCTGGATGTTAGGTTTGCTTCATAATTTGTATATAATAAACCACAGATAGGTGTCAAATTATATCATAGAATATCATTCGGGATTCAAAGTTTTTGAGATTTTAAATACCCATCCCCAGATAAAACATTAAATAACAAGTATTTTAATACAAATTTGTATCGAAATTGTGTCAGGTATTTTATTTAATATAATCAGTTTGATGAAAATTCTTAAAAACCAACAATTTAACCGATAAACACAATTTTACATGGAAATAATAATTTTTATTTATTACCATTAGCTTTGAATAAATGTCAGCCAGTTATTAATGTAAAATACTATATTTTTTATGAATAGGGACTTTACTCACTTGTAGTCTACCTTAATTAATAATATGTATAGAATACGATATATCCATGTTTTTAAACGAAAAATTGTATACAGTATAACCCCTGACATTCACCAAGCCATGAAAATAGAAACCTGCGCCCGACATCGTACTTAGGACGACAGTAAGACTCGGATGACTGCATACAACCCCACCCTTTTACCCCCTTGACTACTTACGTCATGTCTAAGCTTAAAGTGATCCAGCCTGCAGTTCACCAATTATTTATTCCAGTCCAGAAATATCAATAGCATCCGTCACCTTAGCCCAGTTGGTGGCGTGTCCCCCTATTTAGCTCAAAGTCCCGGGTTCGATTCCTGGACTGATTTAAAACGGTATTATTGGTGAAATATGGGTTTTCCCTTTCACAATGATGACCCAACGGCTGTTTGTAGTCTCTGTTTGAAATATAAGCTAGTTAATAAATCGTGTGCTATGATATAAACAAACAGTTCATAAAGCCTTTTAAATAAACAATAGAAATAAGCATTGCTTTGCTTGATCTGTATTATCGAAAATTTTCACCTCAAATAAAAATTTCATTTCTCACACTCACTTTGTAGGTATTGTCGAAATACAACTATATTTTAATTGAATTCTGATCTTGTGGCCTTCTATGTTGCTACAATATGCAGATTAACCCACGAGTTTGTAAATAATGGATAGCATTGCTTAGCACAGCTATATCCAACCCCCTCTCCCCCTGACTTAGGGCCGCGGAAGTTCTAAGGGGGTTGGCCAGGGGCCATACACTACATATTTTTAGGGCCGTGGCGTGAGAGATAGTTAGTGGGACGAGGCGAGATGACGGAAAGTGTGCCATTGTCACTCCAGGGGCCGTTCTTACGATTCTGTAAGATTTATCAAATTTATAAAAATTATCTTTCATTATTTTTTACAATCCTGGGAACAATAAGAAATTATATAACACATATATATGTATATAATATATGCAAATATCTGTAAATTAGTTTGAATAAATCACGGGGCTTGGTAAAAAGCGAAAAAATTCAGTTTTTTGTGACTTCAAAAACAAAAACGAAAACAAGGAATCTAGGAAGATATTTGGTCCAAAAAGCGACGAGGTCTTTTAGGGAGTGCAGGATGTTACATAATGAGGAGTTACATGCCCTGTACTCATCACAATACATTTGTTAGGATAATCAAATTTCGTAAATTACGGTGGGTGGAAATGCAGCGTAATTGGGAGAATTTAGAGCCAGGTTAAGGGTATTGACTGGAAAACCCAATGGGAAGAGACCATTGGTAAGACCTAGACGCAGATGGGAGGATAACATTAGAATGGACTTGAAATAGATATGGTGCAATGTGGTATAATGGATACAACTAGCTCAAGATAGGGATAGGTGGCGCTCTTTTGGAAGTGCGGAAATGAATTTTCGAGATCCTAGTGCCATAGAGTAGCTTCCATTTACGTACTCTTCAAGAGCCCAATTGGTTGTTTATTTCTTCATTTCAAAGTATTTCAATTTAATCTGTCGGGTGTCACAGTACGAACAAAAATGTAATTGAGAATACATATTTAGTTTATGTTTAGTTTAGCTTAAGAAGGGTGAACACGATTGAGTTTATACACCTATATTACTATATATAATCTACCTTTTCAATAATTTTAATTTTTGTGTTTATTTATTTTCAGGTGAGTGCTGAGTTCAATATAACTATAAACTACTAGATTAGATGGTACTAATGCGTGTTTCAAGGTAAGATATAATTTCTCATTAATACTTGGGACAATTTCTTGTAGCACATTCCAACATAGACATAAACTGTTCCATAACTTTATCCATAAATCCATGGCTAAACAATCATTGCCATAATACTTATATTAGTGCATTGTGTATAAAATAATTTTTGAACATGGAACAAAATATTCTAGACTTGATAATATTAATTTCAGAAGTATTGTGTATTTATTATTTTATTAAGGTTATTCAATTCAATTCAATTTGTTTCTAATTATATGGTATGATACAGTAGATAAATAGGTCCTAGACATTATCAGGCCGTTCATGATTTAAATCCTTATAATTATTAAATATATATTTACAAAACATTAACGTTTGTTTGCGTTGATTTAGGTACATCCTTCATTTTTGTTTATTTTCATGTCCTCATGGTAGTATTTTCTTTTATATAAAACTTTCAAACATAAGAATAAAATAACTTTAGTGAACAAACAATTATCACTATAAAATTAATCATTTAATGCTATAGCTTTAAATATGAACATACTCTTGGGATCTTGACTCATTGGATGCATTAACTTTACGTTTGTATAGCTTTTTATAGAATATAGTTTAGTAAGGTTTAATAAAAATAATCAATGATGTTTCACTAAACTTTTTTTTGTGTTAAGATTTTCATCTAAATAAACATTAATTAATGGTTTTGCTTAGTTGCTTTTTTTGAGTATCCTAAATAATGTGCTAATATTTATAAAGTCTAAATTTGAAGACAGTAGGAATAAACGATCACTCTTAATGTTGCGCTCACTATTACAATTATTCAGTTGGAAAGCTTTTGACTTTCGCGTACAAAAAGAAGTACTGAGGTGAGCTGCGAAACTACTTATTTTAAGCTAAATAAAATTAATAAGATTGCACAGATAAACTTTATCAATATTAGTTTTTGAAGAGCCAACATTTAAATAAAATTACCAACCACAATGAGGTCCACTATGATTAAACCCAGAACCGCCAGTTCAAAGTCAGACACACTGACCGTGTAACCAAACCTGGCAGTTATTCTTTTGTAATGTTTAATAATACAATTATCTACGAACTGAACTCCCAACAACAAACAGTTCAGGGTTCAACCAACTTTAAAATAAAATAAAACAAATGTTTGACCTCACTTTTACATTTGTCTGTCCGTTTGTTTTCAAATGCTAGTGGGATAGCATACAATTATACCGTCTTTTGTGCAGGGATATTTTTACGTTTCTCTTGTTTTTACTTCTCTTGTCTTGCCTATCAGGGTCAAAACTAGAATAACGTCGACCGGACTATAAGGAGTGCTCGCTAGTCGCTACTTTCTGTTTAAAGCCATTTTGGAGGTGTCTCATTTTATACTAATCGGTATTTTCTTTAACCTACTTGAACAAAATGCCAATGATTTTTAAAATGGTATTTAATCTAGGGGATATCAATACTCATTCTAAGAGTATGGATGAGGAGGTTAGTTTCAGGTAATCCACAAGCATTAACGTATAAATGAGTATGGGAACTAATTAAAAAATTCTTTTGGAAACACGTACACATTAATGTTATGTTATGTTAAGTTAATCTATGTTATGGTATTATAAGCTAAGTAAAAAAAATATATTTATTCATAGTAGTGGTGAATGATGGTTTTAACTATCGCCTTCACCCTCGACAGCCCCATAATTATAAATTATTAACAGTTAAACCCCCGTCATCCCCTTACCACGATGCCTCAACTGAACATATAATGCATTTTAGATAATAAACAAACGCTTCTCCGCCATGTTTAGAATCACCGCTATATGCGAAGGTCAGCTTCAGTTAATACTTTTATTATTATTATTTAGCACCGCATCTTACAACCCGTTCGGGTTATACGCTTTAAGTACTAATTACGCTAATGGATTAGGAATTGAGAAGGTTGAATTAGAGGAATTTATCCCGCGTTTGCGTGGAAGGAGAGTGAAAAACCATCTGGGGAAAACCACCCCCAGTTCACCCGACCGAGATTCGAACCTCGATCTCCTCGTCCTCAGCAGTCGAGCTCAACACGACTAGCGCGTTAGCCAACTACGACACCGAGGTGGGTTTCAGTTAATACGAATCACCCCTTGTTCTAAAAGGTGACGTTGGGGATAACGTTGACTATTTATATTTAGAATCACCCCCTTATTTAAAATGACAGATTTAATTACTAAGAATCCCCATGTTCAAGAGGGTGACGTTTAAGTTGGAATCGACTGTTTAGAAAACACCCCCCTGTTTAATTGACAGATTCAACTATTAAGAATCACCCACTGTTGAGGAGGTGTTGATTATTCAGAATCACTCTCTCGTTTAAATAGTAGGATAAGCTGCTAAGAATCAACACATTTTAAAGAGGGGGGCGTTGAGGGTGGATTTGAATATTTATAATCGCCCCCTTGCTTAGAAGGAAAAAAGCAAATTATTTAGAATCAACGCCATGCTTAAAAGGGAAGATTAAACTACTAATAGATGCACCATAATTAAGAGGGTGACGCCAGGAGTAACGTTTGCTATTTAGAAACGTCCAACACAAATATTGCTAAGTAAGCTGATAGTCCTAGTGACTTGGACTAACAATTTATCTTATTTTTTCTTGCACGAGATTATAATAGCCTAGGTATGATTAGCGCTTTGGACAACATTTGGAAATTAGGGACTAGATTTTCATAACGGCATAAAAACAACAAAATCTCTCACCCATGGACATGTCTTAGTGTCCAAGTCGTTTTACTAACAATGCAATTGATAGCCGTTGATTGAAGATATCGAAGCTTGAAGCTTAGCCCGGTCCATCAGAGGCGGGTACTAAACAACTAATTTTACCATATCTTTAAAGAGCTACCTATAAAGCTACCTTTCTTGTATTAAACCCTCAGACAATGTCGGTACATCCATTGCCTACACTACGTTTTTGTCTGACTCGGGCTCTATTAATATATTATAGGGGTTTATATGTTATTGGGCAAGATTGTACTCAAAGTTGAGCTCGTGTTCCAACCCCGCGGTCGTAGCCAACTCCTCTCGTCATTTATGAGGTTCGTAAGATGAGAACAAGGCGCGCACTCTCATTGTATAGTGGGGAGCCGTTCTTAGGTCGCCCCTAAATTCTAGTTAAGAACACATTAGTGGTACAAGAACATTTTCCTCTTTTTACTTTCAACTAACAGTGAAGATTGAGGAGGAATATAGAACTGAGTCAGTACTAGTCCTCAGAAATGAGCTCTCTTTGGTGAATATGGGGACTGAGATAGTACTATAGGAACTGAGATAGTATTAGTCCTCAGGAATGTGCTGTCTAGGGTGAATATAGGTACTGAGATAGTACTATAGGAACTGAGATGGTACTAGCTATTCTCAGGAATGTATTGTATTAGGTGTCTATAAAGGGACTGAGATAGTACTAGTCCTCAGGAATAGATTGTCTTGGGTGAATATGGGTACTGAGATAGTGCTATAGGAACTGAGATGGTACTAGCTATTCTTAGGAATGTATTGTATTGGGTGTCTATATAGGGACTGAGATAGTACCAGTCCTCAGGAATAGATTGTCTTGGGTGAATATAGGTACCGAGATAGTAGGTACTATAGGAACTGAGATGGTACTAGCTATTCTCAGGATAGTATTGTATTGGGTGTCTATATAGGGACTGAGATAGTACTAGTCCTCAGGAATAGATTGTCTTGGGTGAATATAGGTACTGAGATAGTACTATAGGAACTGATATGGTACTAGCTATTCTCAGGATTGTATTGTATTGGGTGTCTATACAAGGACTGAGATAGTACTAGTACTTTTGAGAAATGTGCCGTCTAAACCGTTTAGGGAAAACCACTTTTATTTGTTAACACTCTAAACAAAGATAAATTTGGATCTGAACACACCAAAAATATATAAATAATTAATTTGTGGCCAAGTTCATAAGGGAGGACGCCATTGTGTGAGAGGTGGAACCAAATACTTTTTTTACTTAACTGTATACGTTGAGTTAGTTTTAGTAAATGCCTTTTTAGCTCTGTGTGGAACTGTATATAGCTAACTTTGAACTGTGTATACAGTATCAGAGTATATAATTTATAAAAGTTTAGTGTACATCAGGTATATTTTATTATTCTTAGTCAAAAATGTCACCTTGGAGCCATCTCTAAAAACTATTTTTCAATCTTCCTCAATTTCAAAGACTTAAATACCTGAAAACACTACGGACGTGATCAAATATTTAGTTCGCTTGTAAATCAAACTCATCCGGGAATGTGGCTCACTTAATAATAAATAACTAAAATCATTACACTAATATAAAATAGTTTAACTTATTAAAAGAGTAGTATTCATATAAATCCCCGTTTCATTTTAAATCGTCACTTGGAATAATGACGTCATTCGCGTGAGGAGGATTGATCGATGGTCGATTGTCACGATGTAGATCGATAGATAGCCTTGTTAGAGTTGATTCATAAGTAAATAAAATTGATATCTATGCTCGAATACACCACCATGGGTGCAGGTAATTGACGACGTGAGTACTGAATCATGATGGCTGACATGTAGATGGGCGACCATCGCCGTTTAAGCCTCGGTACAGCTGCACGCTTTACATGCGAATACAAACTAGCCTAACACGATACATAAAGCAATCATTTTCTGATACTGCTAAGAAAAAATTCTACATCTTAGAGAGCCTATTAGTCTCAGCACTTACAAAAATTACATTTGTTTTTATGTCTTAGCCTAATACCTAAATTTTAAGACAAAAGGAAGAAAAAAATTAGAAAGGAACAACAAAATAAATTATTCATGTTTTATTAAGACACGTTAACAATATTGCCCATAAAACAGACTATCCTGTTATACCTTTCCCATTTTTATACAAAGTATCCCGTCTTAGATATTCGCACTGTGGACTAACAGAGGATTTTTTTTACCCAAATGAGCAACAAACCGAAGAGAGAGTCGCTAGCAGCAGCCTCGTGTAGCAGTGAAATGTGAACTACTGACCGTCCGCTGCTTAGCGTCGCTGCTACCAGCCATCAGCACGCAGTGGCTGATGTTTAAACCAGCCACTAGTGTGACTGCGGCCTTAGAATGGGTGTAAATATTTTGAATCTGGTCTTAAAAATATAATGTGGTAATCGGATGTGTTATTGAATGTTCTGAAAGATATAACCGAATTTGTGTATGTTCACGTAATTTTGAAAATGTTGACTTTCCATCACATTGAGTCATTTTAAATTAAAAATACCTAACATATAAAAAAAAGATAATGCTTTAATAGTTTTTGTTTTTCACCGTGTTTTAGTAACTGATCGGGTTATGTGCATACATTAATTAATAACACTATTGTAATTTGAGACCCAACCTTGCTGGCACCGGCAATTCAGTCTAACAAGTTACTATTTGTATTATCTTTTTGCGCACAGTGAATACTGTTCATAATATGTGCCTCTGGTTCCTCCATCTCCCTGATATTAGGTACAACCGTTCATGGTCAAATTACTGTTTCTCATCCCATTCGAGAATTATACTTAAACACTTATCCGTATAGTTAGTTTGTGAGTCCTGTGTTTATATATTCTTGTGTCTAGAAAATACAATTTAAAATCATACACATAATTACCTTTATAAGATACAAGCTGGGCATATATAATTTTTCATTGAAGTGGGAACCAAGATTGTCTTAGGAACCGTAAGTTTCATGTGCAAACAACTCGCGTCACACCGGAAGTACCCCATAATAACTTCCTAGCCTACATACAAGTGCTCCAGTTAATTGAGTATTTTTATGACATTTATGTTTGCGTGTGAGTCGGCAATAAAACTGAATCATGAACAGTAGAGAATCACCGCATTGCTTTGCGCATGCGTTTCGTTACTAAGAAAGAAACGCTATCAACAATACTTCCTCGTTTGTCAAGATGCTCTCCGATAAGAGCAACACCATAAATAGAAAACGCACGATATTGTTTGATTATTTTTCTAGCGCTATGCTCAGGCTATCGGCTAAACACGCTATTATCATTCCTCGGCCATTAGTTCAACAAACTATGTTTCTAACTGTACATAAAGAACCTATCCTGATCGAGTGGCGCAGTGATACTACTGATAGCAGAAATGTATGGTGACCCATAATGCTTTACAACACAAACTAGAAACATCTGATATTAAACCTGTATTATTTTAAAGTGGACCAACATATATGTTAAACCATGTTCATGTTTGGAGGGAACATCTGAAAGTTATTTTTTGCTACCATGATAGAGGAAAAGGTCTTTCAGACCACCCTTCCTACCATGAAACAGGGCTTAGGTCACTGTGGAGACCACCTCTGTGGGTTTATGCACATAGCTCCTGGTTACAGATTCACAGGTCCTGGGTTTGATCCCCAGCGCTTCCAGATTTGTCTGTGAAGCAGTGAGTCTGGATCGGGATCAACTTAACCTCGGGAGGACAATTGAGGATCTACTTGAATAAAGAAGTGGCATCTTCTATCTAGAAGGATTCATTGTGTTTACCACTTGACACCTTCTCTAAGAAAATGTTGGCACTATTTTCTCCAACATGTGGCGGCCACTTGATTGGTATAACTCGTTTGCTGGCTGACGCCATGGAGTTGTAGATGTTGTCACAATCAGTGTTTTTAAGTTGTAACACAACTCAACACAGATTGACACACAATATTTCCATGAAAATTAGTGTTTCTCTAAATGCTTCAATCAAATCTAGGTGACAGTTGACCTGTTCATTGTTAAGTAGTAACGTAGCACCAATTTGAAGTTTGTAATTAACGTTGATTGGATCTTACCAGGAAACCATTGTGGTTAGGGCCGCCCAGAACTGAAACTGTTTTAAACACTCTCCGAACGTACGGAAATAATACCATGTAATTGGCTTGGAGCTCAACCCTAGACTCCGTTTCTGTTTTGATCTGAAGCTGAAACTCCAAATGAACACGAACTGCTTAAAACGTGAACAAAGTGTTGTCTAGCTTTGTGATGATGCTGACATGAAGGTTGAATTCCAGTCGGGTATGATGAGATAAATTTTCTTAAAGGTATATCAACTCTCCCTTTACATAAATTCATATATATATGTTACACATTCTATACCTTCCTCACACCCACCCTTTAGCTTAGTTAAATGCGGATAAGCTGAACTGGTAGAAATATGTGGTGGAAAATATTGTTTAAACATTTGATAAATTATTAAAAATTCTAACATATTTTGATATAGTTGAGTCATTTCAGCAAACAATATTTGTTCCACGTCTAACTACCCATCCAGGCCTACACTAATGAAGTATGTATGATGAACGTTTAGATCAAAAGAAGACTGAAAATTAATTTAGTAGAAACCAACCTCAATATACTTGATAGGGGCTTAAACCACAGACTCCCCATCACTGAAAAATCAGCCAAAACTAAATTTATTCATTTGTTAGCCTTCCTTTGGCTAATTAATCAATTTATAGAGGAAATGTCATATTAGATTAATGTTATTTTATTTCAGCCACAGTGGGAATTGAACCCTGGACTATTAACTGGGGAAAAATACATGCTATTGATTCAAATACGAAAAAAAATTATAGCACTGCGTCTTACTACCCGTTCGGGTTATACACTTAAGTACTAATTAATCTAATGGGTTAGGAATTGGGAAGGTTTAATTTAGAGGGAGTGAACCCACACTTGTGTGGCGGGAGAGGGGAAAACTACCCCTAGTTCACCCGACCGAGATTATAACCTCGATCTTCCCGTCCTCAGCAGTCTAGCTCAACACGAAACTAACGCGTTAGCCAACTAAGCCACCGAGGTGGGTTTCAAATAAAACGTTATATAGTAAATTGACAGTTTTTTCTTATGATTGTGCGGAAATAAGAAGGAATGAGGGACGCTTGAGTGATAAAATGGAGGGGTGGGGGGGGGGGGG
>CABFOW010000002.1:631751-662367 GCA_902141385.1 Timema californicum | reverse complement strand
GGTAGAATAAAAGGAATAAAATCTACTTGTTTTGAAAATAGAGGACGAATAACAGATATAATTTTCCATCTTAATGAATCGAGGTCCTCCTCTCACCACCAGACTCGACTAATGACTAACACGTCATCTCATGTCCACAAACAACAGGATTGGAGCTCAAAATAGGTCTTGTAATAAAATATTGGTATTTCCCAAATAACTCACATTCCTCTAATCCTATAGATAAAAATTCTTTTACATTATTCAATAAGTTTTCCTATAAAAATTTCCGAACATTAAATCGCAGGAGAAGGCGATGTATTTTTAAAGACTTTGGTTATATTATTGAAGTATCTTGTCTACAGCAGACTGATATTGCCGACGATATTGCCACATTCAACCACCAAGCGCTATAGTAGATACCTGAGAGTAGGAAAAAAGCTTGAATCAAAGTGGCCTTATTGCAATCAATTTGATAATGTTTTTGGTGTTAACCTCATTGGAGTGTATTAAAGTGTCGTATGAACTTTAAATCTTTAGACAGTTCGATCGTGTTCATTCCATTTAAATATTTGGAAAATTTCCCGTAAAAAATATATTAAAAGAAAAATTTGCCGTGTAACACTTTTCATCTCACATATCGATATACTCCTGAAAAGTAGAGAGGCAAATAAAATGAAATTGAAGGGTATAAAGATAAATCTCTATCAGATTGATAATAACCATATTTTATATATTTTGTTTAATTTATTTACAATTTACATATTTTTTATTAGCTTCACCATCACCCACAGGTGGTCATGTGTGTAAACATGTTATGCTAGTATTGTCTGATCATAAATTGCTATTTATTATTATATTAATTTCAAATTTGGAGTTTCAAACTATCCATTGCGACAGTTATGTTGGGTGTTTTAGAGTTGATTTTGAATTAAAAACATGCAAACTTATCCATCCTCTTTATTGAGTTGAATATTTTTTCTAGTAGCAAATAAAGATGCCACTTAGTAAATAAAATATATAAACAAATGAATAAACAAAATGAATAAACAAAAAAATGTGATATTACTTTTTGATAGATGAAGTACGCTATATATTTAAAGCTGAACAGTAATAATAAATTAAATAGACTGTTGGAGGAGTTAAATTATTATATCTAATCTTTGATTTTGGTTCAAACTTGGTTTCTTACCACACTATATTATCTTAAGAAATGAAAATGAAAAAAAAAGTTATTCGTATGAATATTATATAAATTAACAACCATTATTTTAAATACATATTCTTGATTTGTTAAATAAAACAAATGATAATATAACTCTAGCTTTAATTTTATACAGGGCTTTATTTTTAGTGTATTGATCTCTTTTTACCTATAAAATATATATGGTTATAAATAGTACTATCCGAGTTTACCCCCCTCCCCGCCCCCCGTGTCCGCTAAGGTATTTTTTGTACTAGACCTAATTCGGTGAACGGCAAACAATTATTTTTCAGATAACAAATTAACATTCAAGTAAGGGATATAAAACCCTATTTTATCCTAACTATAAAATACAAAAAAACTTGATCACATACATCAAATTTAAGCCTCATTAATCGGATCATCAACCCTTCTGAGGCTAGTTACAGAAGTAATAGAAACTTGCATGAATGTTCATTAAAATATCTCTGGGAGAGAGAGAGAAAGAATCAATTAAAAATAACAACGTGCATGATACAATCAAGATACACGAGATAACATGATAGCTCCATAGTATCTGCAGGCTGGACTTGGCAAGTGATTTAATATCGCTTGCGTTGGACAAGGGTCCAAACTTGATATTGTCCAGCATTAAAACCAATATCTATTTTAACTTTATATTAAACACTTAATTTGACTTTGAATGTGAGATCTAACTTGGCTAGAAATATGATATCTATAATATCCACTATAGCAATATTTCCTTTGTGGGTAGATTCAGGCTTGAATTTAATGAGTATCTATTAACAATGCAACTGCTATTCCTATATAAAAGGCTATTATTTCATATATTCCTTCAAATCCCTTTTGTTTTAAGTGTATTCGAAAACCACTTTCTGTACACTGGGCCAAGATTCGAATTTTAAGAACCAATATCACGCACGGTCTGTTAAAGGGGAAATTAAATACAAGGTTTCACTTGAAACAAAAAATGTATCTAAGTGTCCACAGACCTTAAACTATGTGAGGATTTTTTTTTTGGAGTCAGTACTTTCATATGAAGAGGAGAGGGTAATTATTTTCTTACCTTATTTACGAAGGTGGTTGGGGGAGGGTCAGAATAGATACTAACATAAGGTTTTCTTGCAAATGTTTTTTGTGAGACAAAATTAAAATTAAAATTGTCTGGAAATTCTGAAATGTGTTTAATTTTCTTTCTTTGACTAACCCCAGTTTAATCACTAATTCTCACTATTTTATGGAAATAGAATTAATATAACTCGCTTCATTACTGATCTTTATGTTTAAAAATAAATAAAATATTAAAATAAACTTAACTTACCAAATCGTAAAGAATTACGTAAAATAGAATGAGGAAGGGGATAGAGGTGACGGAAAATCTTACGATTTCATCCCTTACGTTGGGGGATGGAGGTCTACAATTATTAAACAAATCCTTACACAATTTAAGGGCGGCCCCTTAACACATTTTCCTGTGTTTTTGTTAAACTGACAAAACTGTTTTACTAGACTCAATTTAATTATTTAAAAACATTTAAATACAGATGTTTGATTTAAGCTGCCCTTCTTACCAAAATTAGGTGTTATCAGTAGGCGGATACGGGATTTAACCTCATCCATAACTGGTATTACAATCTATTTTGAGAATGACGCCTTATATCACGTGACCACAGGGAAGGGGAGGATTCTTGCTTTCCGTCTCTGAAGAGGTTGAATGATGACTGAGCCTCCATCCACGAGGCGATACCTACTTTGGTACTTATGCTCTTGCTCGCAGATTCCAGTGGGACTCAGAGCAACGGTTGAAGCATAAACAAATTATAATAAAATAAATCCACCCCTTCCACTCACTCACTCACGTCTTATTACTTGTCTGGGCTATACGCAATTAATCACGATATTAGGATATGGATGAGGATGGTATTAATCGGAGAAGATGTAAACGTATCAGCATGGAGAGACAGTGGGAAACCATTTAAGAAAAACAACTCTCACTAAAACCGTCTGGTATTTGAGCACCAACACACTGAAACCGTCAACCTAGACAATATTTTTCGTAAATCTTGAAAAATGATACCTGGACACGGGAATCGAATCCAAGACCTTTGACTTAACGTGCCACTGCTCTACCACTAAGCTATCCATAATTCTTCCCGTGTTCAGGGTCATTCTTCACTCATACTTTGAGGCAGAGTCTGTGATGGACGGGTATAAATCATCGACTACCTATTGAGCGATGGTTAGTATCACGGCTACCGCTGACTCGGGGGTGGCTTTATGCTGCCGTTTGTACAAATTACAATGTACTGTACATGAAAGCAATTAAAATGTGGAAATTGTTCAAATAAACTGTGCATGAGTAAAGGAGATTGGGAGATTATCAGAATTTTTTTTATGATCCCTGGACTTGGGAATTGAACCCAGGATCAATTCTGTACCACTGATCTGTCCAGGATTCGTTCCATGCCGAGGGTTATTCTTCACTATAATCTATGGATCATTTCGATCTCCCAAACATCGCTTGTCATGTACGATTAACTGTACAAGCGTATGCTTTCTCCATGGACCAGATTAGGCGAACGTTTAAGCCGCGTGCCCACTGATGCGGGTATATACAACCCCTTGTTTCTCACTCTGTCGTCGGGAAGTGTTGACGCTCTCTCTCTTGTCAATAGGACTGTATTTCATACTCCTAGCTGATATGAGAGGACTTGGGACTATTGAACAGAGTAAAGAGAGAGAGGAGAGGGTGCATGCGCGGTATTAAGGTAAGGATGGCGCCGTAGCGTGTGCTCGGTTGACTTTCTCTCCCCGGTTAGTTAGGCTAATTGCTGTTAATGGAACTGGGGGAGGGGGAGGACCATGGCTGGAATATAATGAGGCCTCCAGCCACCCCCATACCCTAACGTTACACCATCATTTTCACCCCCTTCAAACCCCTTGCATCAATCCTTTTACCGGTTCGAGTTGCAGCCAAACCCCCGCGGAAAGAGAAACGTACACTTGTGTGTTTGGAGAGCTGGCGGGGGAAACGCTTCCTCTACGAATGCTGAAAAACTTTTATATCTTTTATTTTTGAGTAGATTTGGTTTGGGAGTTGAAAATTGATTTTTTTTCCCTTAATTAGTAAATAAACAGTGTTAGTTAATTAAGAATTTGATATATGTTTTTAAAAACCCAAACTCCATGAAGCTACGTTTTACATAATGAAGGCTATATGCCCGCATCTGTGGTAATAATGAGTTTAGGAGGCGTCAATCTCGTTGTGCTCATCACTGATGGCAAGGCTGGAGTTCAAATCCCGTACAAACCTTGGTTTTGACTTGATTATTTCCCATTTCCCTCCTATGCAAATAGGAGTACATTTCCTCTAAACCGTACCTCCCTCAAGACTGATACACACAGAATTCTAGGCTAAGCTATACCGTGGTGTCCTCTGCTAAGACTTTGTCAGTTTGGTTTCACACTCATTGCTAAGCTAAGTTAAGCTATGCTGTGCTGTCCTCTGCTAAGACTTTGTCAGTTTGGTTTCACACTCATTGCTAAGCTAAGTTAAGCTATGCTGTGCTGTCCTCTGCTAAGACTTTGTCAGTTTGGTTTCACACTCATTGCTAAGCTAAGTTAAGCTATGCTGTGCTGTCCTCTGCTAAGACTTTGTCAGTTTGGTTTCACACTCATTGCTAAGCTAAGTTAAGCTATGCTGTGCTGTCCTCTGCTAAGACTTTGTCAGTTTGGTTTCACACTCATTGCTAAGCTAAGTTAAGCTATGCTGTGCTGTCCTCTGCTAAGACTTTGTCAGTTTGGTTTCACACTCATTGCTAAGCTAAGTTAAGCTATGCTGTGCTGTCCTCTGCTAAGACTTTGTCAGTTTGGTTTCACACTCATTGCTAAGCTAAGCTAAGCTAAGCAAAGCAATGGCCCCTCTTTTCATTCCAGAATTCAGTGTTCTTTCTTTCTGGTCTGCTCCAGTGAAGTTTAGTTATGATGGCGTTCTCCAAAATGTCTTGTTTAAGTTCACATGATAGTAAAGAGGAAGAAAAGATTCTACTGTTAGCTTTTTTGAAATATGAAGAAAATTTAGGAGGTTGTGGTTTGACCTATCCAATTGACGCTTCCACGTTAATATAAAAACATTTATTAAACATAAAACCTAAATAGAATATTACTTAAATACACGCGAAACAAACTGAAAACCAAACTTCAATACTTATTTAGTTATTTTCACCAAACTAGTATTGCGTCTGTTCAACACGGTGCCCAAGTTGCATTATGCGCATGGGCAACGTAAGATGACTCAAGATGGGAGATGGAAAAATTGCCCAGCCAGCAATCGGAAAAAAACATAGCGTGTCGTAGCAAGGCATAGTTTAGCTTAGCTTTCTGTGTGAACCAACACGTTTAAATACATGGTCCACTATTTTCTTAAAAGTTAGCAGAGCAAATCTTAGCTTAGCTTAGCGTTCTGTGTGAATCGGCCTTAAACCTTACGTGATTCGTATAAATATGTAGCTAGCACGGACGGGTATTATTGCGCAGGATACAATGTAAAAAATAATACTATATACAAACATATTTACAATTTTTTAAAATATGAAATGTATGTTCATTATATACATTTATTTTCTCAACATAATTGTATGTGCTGAGTAGGTTACAATATGTTTGGTTTGGTAGGTGAAATATTATTAATAGTTTCCAAGTGATGTATTTCATGATGCTATACTTACAACCACTCTGGGATACGTGCGTATTTATCTCAATGAAGGTAGGGATGAAGAGGGTGAAATCAAGAGGTAAGGTACCAGAATTTATATGCAGTAAGAGGGGAAATAAATCTATAAAAAAATCTCAGTGTACCCAGCTGGAATTAAACTCCTGGCCTCCTTGTTACCTTTAAACTGGTGAGACTGTTGGCTTTGTATAAGTTCCCATTTTTTACGGGTATATTTAATTAATAAAGGAAACGGAAAATATATAATTGTTTGGAATTGTGTCACCTCAAATTTAAATACAAAAAAATCTGAAAAAAATTTTGAATGAAAGAAAAATACAGAAATGGGTTTTATATTTAAAAAAAACTATCCACAATTATTTATTTTTTTATTTTTCTTGTTATGCTTTTAATAATCATAGTACTATAGATAAAATATAAAAAGTAAATATTTGCAATTCAGTCCCTAAAATGTAATATATGATCACACACATAAATATACATAAACACATACATTACAAACACATACACACATAAATATATAAAAACAAACATGTATAGGCTTACATGCCCGTAATGTACATGCACATATATTTATATAATTCACATATATATATAAACTAGTATTTATGTATACATATATTATTTTATTTATGTATTTTTACCTTATAGCATTAGGAACTTGAAAGTTTATTGCCGCACCTACAAAAGTACGTCACATATTCCTATATTGACCTAGTTCAATCCAGTCCACGCCATCAAACCTATCTCTTTCAAATCTATTCTAATGTTATCCTCCCATCTGCGTCTAGATCTTCCCAATGGTCTCTTCCGCTTTTATTTGGTTTGCCAATCAATACGCTGAACGTAGTTCTTCTAGTTAATTCCATTCGCGCTGAATGTCCTGCCCACCCAAAACAATGAGATTTGACTACCCTAACAATCTCTGTTGATGAGGACAGGGTATCTAACTCATTATTATGAAACCTACTCCTACTCTCCATATATATATATATATGTGTGTGTGTGTGTGTGTGCGTGCGTGCGTGTGTGTGTGCGTGCGTGTGTGCATACGCAAATGCACTCTCAAACAGGCTAATACTATGCAAGCACAAACACATAAACTTAAATACATACATACATACTTTCGTACGTAAAGATGAAAAGTATAACACATCTTGTTAATTATACTATATTTTATTTTAAAATTAAAATGTAATATAAGGAAAGAAAATCACATTTTAAAATTAATAGATTCAATGGAAGTAATTGTAAGAATAATAATTGATATTCTAGAATACAACCCATCAAAATAAGTTTATGAGTAAGTACAAATTTGTGTGTCTGATGGTTTTAAGGCTTTAATTTCAAAAATTTTGAATGTTAATTATAAAATCACTACTTTTCCTTAATATTGCGTATTAAATGAAATTAGAAAAATAAATACAAATTACAAACACTATACAATTATGTATATTATGTAAGGACATACATGAAAAGACTATACTTAAATTATTTTAGAAATTATACGTTGTTTTATCTGAACTTAATATCAGTTTATATTTTGACCATTCTTAGCCGTACTTAAGTTTAATCTACTTTTTATAAGGAACTTGATTTTTCTTCATCACCTAAGGGCGTCGGCCCAATAAAATAGGATTGGGCGTTGCCTATTAAGCCTCTAGACTTGTGGGTAAACAGATTTTCAAATCATAATTTTACTTAAGCTTCTCCAAAGTTCGTTTGACATGCAAGATGGCCATTTTTAACAATGAAATCTGTTTCAAGTTTCTTCAAGAGGGTGTTATTAAATCACTCATAGCAGAAAAGTTGCAAATACACGAATTAGCTAGATATTATTATTATTAGCACCGCGTCTTACTACCCGTTCGGGTTATACGCACTTACGCTAATGTGTAATGGTAGGGTGATTGTGAGATGAAATTAAGGACCTATAGTTTAACGTGGAATCCGAACCACGGTGGAGGCCTGGCATTCCCCACATTCACAAGATGTCTTGTCAAAGGTGAAGGAAGGGTTTGGTAATCAGATAAATCTGTGCCGCGACCAAGGATTGAACCCCGGAACCAATTAGCTAGAATAAATAATATTTGATAAGGATGGGGTAGGCCATGTAAGACTTAATGAAACAAATAGCCGAAACTATTGTTAAAGCATTTTAGTGGGGATAGTCCCTCATAGATATCATATGTAACATGTAAGACTTAGCTAAATATTGTAGATGAATATGTATAAAAGATAAACATTAAGAGTTTTAATAATAAAAGAGCGTTTACAACTCGTTGTGTGGATGTTGTTGAAGCGTAGGAAGTGTGCAATGATAGGGAAGTGTGTAGACCGTTAGTGAGGATGGATTAAGTACGAAGTTGTTTTTGAGCTTTATTCACAGTTTCTTTCCTACCCCGCAAAGGAATGGCGTGATTAAGTATGTATATATGGATGTATAATAAATAGAGAAAATATTATAGTATACTATAGTTTAGTAACTAATTGTATATTTAAATAATTTTAGTTAATATAAGTTATATTTCATGTAGCCACATTTCTCTAAACCTGTAAAATACACAGAGTATATCCATAAAACTTGTAATACCGCTTACAATAAACTATCAAATATCTTTTATTATGTAATATGTATAGTTATTTTTAATTAGATAAATATATTTTTTTATGTGGTAATTTCATAATATGATATAATTTTTTTGATGATTTTTTAATGTACCTATAAGTTACTTTAATATGTTTTTCAACTGAAATAATGCATTTCTGAACTTAAGATCGAATAATGTCGAATTATATTTTAGTTTCCTCCAGCTTCACTTTAAAAATCATAGACAGGTATTTCAAACTAAATTATAATGTTAAGGATACTAAAGTTACGTTTATACGTTTACTATTGCAATAATAACATTTATAATAGCCATTGATTTTAAACTAATACGTTTAACATAAAACATCTAACAAGACTTTGGGTTCGATTCCCGTGTCCAGGTATAGATTTAAAAATTTACAAATATTATACGTTCGGCATAGCTGTTACTAACAAATTAATCTAAGGGGTTTGAATAAGAAGAGTAAAGAAAACAATAAAATTTAGAAAATATGGTAAAGCAACCCTCAATTCATACTGCTGTTGGTCGATTCCCACTTTTCCATCAAAGGGAAAATTTTGTTATTAAATTAATTTTAATTCAAATAGATTGTTATTAATATCATAAATTAAATGTTAACTTAAATAATTCTTAGTCATTTCAAACTGAGTATTTTACATCTGGAGGCTATTGAAACAGACAGTACTTTGAAACTGGTAGTTTTGATTTAAACGCATTCAAACTAAAAGGTTGCTAGAAATACTGTTTAAACATTATAACTGGATAGTAATAAAAAATTGAGATTAGCCATACGAACAATATCTTATAGTGGATTATACTTTTATGTTCCTAGTTTACATGTTTGAATCTATTTAATAATGTTTCATTTTGATACAACTTCCTAATTGCTTGGGAGGCAGGCATCTCTCTTTTCAGATCTTTTTGGCGGGTTATCTACACGTAAAATTTCAGGCGGACCTACATTTTCAGTTTTTGACCGATTATTTTATTTGGGATCATAGTTATCTTGTTGATAATATGTTATGATATATATTATAAGCATTTAAAGAAAGTATGTCATTCTATTACTAGTAATAAGTAAGCCCACACTTACAACACTATAAATTAGTCGTTTGTGAGTCCTGGGTTCAATTCACAGCATGGTCGGAAATGTCATTTTTATTTATATTAACGTGCATTTAGTAAAACCATTTATATCAGTATAATACCAACAAACTAACTTAATTCTAGAACAGATCAAAACCCCGCACCATGGTCATTATAGGCCGGCACAGACCAACGCGAGAGGGAATTCGCGTGGAATAACAATATAACTGCGGGATATCGAAGAGCACTAACCGGAGCAAATAAATCCCGCGTTTTTGCTGGTGAACGCAAGGCTGCAGCGTCTTCTCACGTGGTTCGCTGCATGCATTGTTTTCCCACGTCTCGTTAGTCGTTTTGGCAGTTTGTTGCAAAACGGTGGTGCTGTATCATTAAGTCACTTGAAGGAACCTTATGACAACCAATCCCCAACCAACCTTCTCGACAACAGTTCTTTATTCCACCCTTGCCTCCGCCATCATACACCCCCGCCCGACCTGTATTATAACCTCAATATCCCTGTCATCAGTAGTCGAGTCTATCACCAGAGTGTCGCCTTAAGCCAGGGGTAGGCAGCTCTTTTCGGCCCCAAACGTGTTATAAACATGACAAAGGTCCTGGGATCGCCCTTACTTTCTACAATATACTTTTTAATTATTTATTTTTTGATCCGTACACTTAGTATCCTTCCTTGAACTACAGCGAATTGGTTCGCGTCGGTATGACCACCCTCAATCCCATCAATGGCCCCCCTCCCCCAAACCCTCACAAATTCTCCTATTCGTTCTCGCGTTGGTGTGTGCAGGCCTTAATGAATTACTATAATAGGTAAGGCAACAATTTCATCAATAATAAGATTTTAGACCATAACAGGAATCAAACTCGGCATGCTAAACTCAATCGACAGGTGCGAAGCCGAATGAACAAAAGTGTCAAACCCTAACCATATTGTTGAAAATACACATAATAATAATAATAATAATAATAATAATAATGCAAGACTTCTCCAAGATTTTATTAAACTTCTGTTTTACCCAAATATTAATTTTATACTAATTGTGTAGGAATAAAAAAAGATAGTGTTTAAAGAAATACTACCCGCATTTGATAAATCATTTGAAAGAAATACCTAAGGGCATTCGAGATTCAACCCTCGACATACTCATCAGCAGCAAACCAAAATTGACAAATGCTGATGTTTAAATCTACGTGACCACAAATCCAGGTAGTGATAAACAAATCAAACTGCACT
The DNA here is from genome assembly GCA_902141385.1 of Timema californicum. NCBI lineage: Eukaryota > Metazoa > Arthropoda > Insecta > Phasmatodea > Timematidae > Timema > Timema californicum. The sequence continues at coordinate 651,505 of CABFOW010000002.1, read as the reverse complement.
TCAGACTTTAGTGGTCAGATGGTCTAAAGCGTCACTCTCGTGCTAGACTGGCCTGCTTATCACGGGGAGATCGGGGTTTGACTCCTCGTTGAGTCTACTGCGGGTGTTTTTTACTAATGGTTTTCCAATCTCCTTCCACGCAAATGCGGGTAGATTACCTCTAGTATGTTTCCTTCCTCATCCCTACCCCATTAGAGTAATTATTATCATATATGTGTCTTACCTGAACAGGTAATTAGACTGGTCATAATAATAATAATAATAATAATAATAAAACTAAAACTAAAAACACAATCATCTACTCTTTTAATATTTTAAAGCTTATCAATATTTTCGTGTTGTAGTTCCTCGGGAACCGTCACGTGACATCGGAACAGACCCATACCGCCTCAATAGAGATGAAAAGGTCGTCCCTGAAATGAGTTTGTAACGAGATGTTCCGGTACGCCCGGGATCCAGCTTTAGATACCAACCTGATGACAATGGAGGGGATGTCAGAGGGTGGACGCAGGGAAATTGTTTGGGTTGGTAACCATGTCTCTTCCCTGTTCGCAAGACAAAACACATGAGCGGGCAGCTCGACCCGCCTCGGGCTGTGTTCTGGGCTGTGTAAATAAATGGGAAATGAAAGGAGGCGGGTCAAGAGTGGGAGGGGGAGATCCGGGGACAGGGAGATCACGAGATAACTGTACGCTATCTATCTTTATGTATAGTATTCAAATGAAAGCTCTAAAAACATGAAGCAACGGTGGCACATGCTCATACTTTATAAAATAGAAACACTCGCACTGGTGATTACGAAGTCTAAGTTGGCAGAAACGCAATAGAATAGATTGCTTGGGATGGTTAGGTCGAGGTTAAAGTCTCAACCGGGTGAACTGTGACTGTTTTTTCCTCAAATGATTTTTTCATTGAAGTTTTATCCTCCATATCCTTCACCAGGGTAAGTGGACATCCTTGAAATATCCTCATATGTATAGCTTAGATTACTCTATTTAAGTTTGTACATAGCGTCTTATTACCCACTTGGACTATTCGCATTTAATTACAATAAGGGGGTAGAATTGAGAAAGAAAAAATTTAGAGAAATGTGTGAAGGGAGAGTCTACAAACGTTGATGAAAAATCAGTCTTAATACAGTCCAATTTTCATAGGAAGAACAGTTTAGAAAATAAGAACATATTTTCTAGTGCGAAACATTGAAAATATTGAATTTTATTATTAATATCAATTTATAAGTATTGATGATACCTATAAAACATGACAACTATAGTGCATCTGACTTGATGTGTGAATATATTAAAATTATTTTAGAAGCTTTTGTAACGGTCATCCAACAGAAATTACATTATATTCCATGGTATAAGCTCGAAAGCGACAGAGTTATAGAGTGACCACCACCGTTAGCAATGATAGGACCAACATTTGCGTATATAGGGTGTCATGTGGTCATGTGGTGATGCGTCTGATCCTTCTTGCTTGAAAACTGCACGTCCAGACATCAAGCTTCAGAAAATACGGATGTATAGATTAACAAATAAGCATCCATTTTTTTTACATACGGGACACTTACAGTGGTGCGTGGAGACAATCAATCATTAGAAATAAAGTAACAATGCCCAGTGAGTTGCTATTAAGTCCTATATATCCAAACGCATTACTCTTAAGTGCATCAAAGTTAAAATAACTTTTAAAAAATCTTGGTGAAATTCTTTAAAATCCGGATTTTAGAATTCATGAGATATATTAATTTTTTTTTCATAGCTAAAGGTTATTATATTTAAGTAGTAACCATGTTTTTTTATGTAACCATCTTTAGATTATTTTTTTACATATTTTTTATTTATTATTACTTCATTTTAGTTTTCTCATACTGTATCTAATATTTTTTTATCAATGTGAATTGTGATACAATTTCATCAATTGATTTTAAAGTCATTTTATAGTAAAAGTATCTTAGAAACAATCAAAATATGTGCTTTTTATTATAGTATTCCTACAAGAACAGCACTTGTCAAATCAAATATATTTTTCTCTGAGTCAATATCAAATGTTTTGAACTAAAATAAAGCCATAAATATCACTTTTGGTAAGCATTTTAAATAAATTATCAGGTTAATTGACTACACCCACATAAAGGGACATATAATTTTGTGTTTCATGAATTATTTTTTTAACAAGTGTCGTTTTTGGAATAAACCCTTCAAATAAATTATTTATCACTCTTTCACCAAATGAACAACAGCACGAGTTGCTAGACTAACAATATGCCTGTCAGATCAGTCGCGTTTATAATCTTAAACTAGTGTACTGCGGGTAGTATCCCAAATTTGATTTATTACATTGATTTAAGTTTTAAATCCTTTCAGCACCAAATTTGATATTACCTCCTCACCTCGGAAATGTATTATATTGCGGGTCACCATAGACACTGTGATCACCAGTGCTGATAGTACATTTTGGGATAGCTATAGTACCATCTTAGGTTATAGATTGCTCTAAGGTGTAACTCTCAGCATATTGAACTGCCGATGACAAGGAGATACGGGTTTGAATCCCATCAGGGTGTATTGAAGTGTTATTTTCCTAATTATTTTTCCAATCTCCCTTTACGACAATGTGGGTACACTTATTTAAATGCGTATACATCGAAGGGGTAGTGAGAGGCTATGAAAAAATGAAGAAAATAATAAAACTTTAATACGGTCATCGAAAAATAAAATATTAGTATGTATATACTACTATGCTAAAATGTACCAGCTGTTATTTTAATTTAATGAATTAATTTGTGAAATTTGAATTATGTATCCAATATTCCGTTTAGATCTAGTTATATTTTAAAATATAGTGAATGCAGTCAAGGTTTCTGAATGTACGTGTGTTATATACAGAGTGTGGGCGTCCATTATAACTTTTAAACTAATTAACGAATTCTGGACAAACTTTCTAAACACATAGACGCCCGAGGGGACGTCTCCTGTTAGCAATTTTAATGTTCCTCCGGGGCATCGTTCCCACACCAGGGTTGTACAAACTTAAGAAAATATGATTTATCAAGGTGTTGGTGTTGATGGCCATAAATAGTGTCTTCACAACAAATTAGCGTTGACCAACTTCTATTGATGGTACCAGGTGCAGAACACTTAAACATGTTAATAAACCCCTGAACAGAAATGATACTCCCATTAGTGGGCATGTGGAAAAAATGTCGAGCTCATCTTGTCTGGTGTTATCAGTGACTAGGAGTTCAGGGTTTAAATCCTAGCAGATTTTATTGGAGGTGGTTTATCCTAAATGGTTTCAAAAACCCCACAAATGCGGGTAAGTTTACTATAAATTTTACTTTTCTCATCCCTCCCCCATTATTATATATAAAGTTGTAGAGCCTGGATGGGTAGTAATACACGTTTTAAAAAGTTGCAAGCAACATTAATGTATTATAAGTGATCACTTATAGCCTGCCAGTGGTGAATCGTGGAGTATCATCAGGGTGATAAGATTTTATTAAAAATTGTAGCTACTTGTTATAATACCGAGGGTTTAAAGGCCAAAGGACGTAACCCTCAAAATGCAAAAAATACAGGAAATAGAAAAAACTAAGGGAAAAAATTATTTACCAAATTATTTTAACTAAAATAAATAATCATATTATTTATTGATAGCTAATAAAATAATTAAATCCAATTAATAGTTGTTGATAAACTTAACTGGAGTTTTGAGGGTTACGTTCTTCAGACTTTACACCCTAGATATGTTCTTTCCCACTCGGTATTCATTTAAGCAATACAACATCGTATTTGCTCTACATAGCTCACATTGGAATGTATTTTCTTTTATACTTGCTCAATTAGTGTTCTAATAAGTGATTAGAGCCACCTAAAAGTACAGTTTGGACAAGCTATGCAACACGCCACACCACACTCTATCGCGGGGATAATAAGCGAGTATTTAAGCCTAGTCCCTGAGAATTATGTCCCTATAAAACTCTTTGTTGGTTAAACGCTTACGGCTGGGTTTCTATAAAGTTTTAATAAAGTCGATTGGTCGATCATAAACTGGTGGTGCGTTTATCCAACTTTTGCGTCGTTGCCCCTAAACTCTTCCATTCGTAATTTACTGTATGCCCTCTTCTCTCTAGATGGCGCGACAGGTTGCATTGGTCCTATCGTAAAAAATAAAACTAGTTTATTATCTTGGAGTCCTTTTGGCCTTGCAATGAGCACGTCGGGTGAACTCAGGAATTATTGTTGTAAAAGATTGACGAGTGACTTTACGATGGGCTCAGTCTCGAAGTTTCTCTAAAGAGCTTCGAATGACACGTTCATTTGTGTGACCGGAGTGTCTGAACTCGAAGGACTATGTGAAAGATACACAATATAAAAATAGGGTTATTTGGAAAGTTTATTTTATATTTTGGATATTTTACTTATTATTTTGGAAAGCTTGGAACTATTTTGAAAGGCCTACTTAATCTGTCAGTGTTTCTCAACCAATTTGGCAGTGGGATCCACTTTGATACATTCTTTTAGTTAATGGCATCCCCGGTATGAAATAGTCTTAACTCAAGATATTAATAGTTTGTCTTATTTAACCTCGTCTTACTACCCATCCGGGATAAATGCATCGTGATCACGTTAATAGGGTATGGACGAAGAAGATAGAACTTAAAGAAAATACTCCTGCATTTGTGTGGTAGGAGGGAAATTATCTAAGGAAAAACAGCCTCATTACACATAACCAAAATTTAGGCCCCAATCACCCCATCACCGATATTTCAATCTATTGTGGGAGTGACACCTTAGATCATGTGTGCACCGGCGTATGGTCACCAAAAGTAGAATAAGTCCATAATATAATATGACGTATTTAAATAAAACTAATCTTTAATGATTATGATATATTAAAAAAATATTTATTAAAGACAAGATTAATTTTTAGATAAAATACTTAAAGACTTAACTATATAAGTTCTTACCTAATTTTTTAGGCTTCCTAGGGTGACCATAGCCACACATTAACCTGATACAGCAACCATTTTGAAAGCAAATGATCTAAGGGCCTTGGTATTTTATGGGACGTACAGTACATCCGTATTAAGCAGATGAGAAGACATCAAGGAAAACAGTACATCAAATCGAGATTTAAACCTTAACCTCCTCTCCACCAAATTGCCAATTTAACGTGATCCTGATGTCTCAAGCCACATGATTCCAGAGCGAATAATTAAACAGCTCAACAACTAGAATAAAGATTTTTAAAGGGCCAGAAATAAAATCGTTACTAAGGGGTACTCCTTAAATAACGTAAGAAGCGTGTAACCCGAACGGGTATTAAGACGCGGTGCTAATAATATTAAATAACGCAAGGTTTTTTTAGGAGGATACGGGGAAAGGGGTCATGATCCATTGAACTTGACGTTTTTCTTTATGTTTATGGCAAAACAAAATATAGAAAAATAAAATGGTTTTTATCAAAAAAAATCTTAAACTTTTAATTTTCATTAATTGATTATCGCCACTTTAACGATTATTTTTTTTAACTATTTTATAGAAATAATTGAAACATATACTTAATCTTTTGCACAAAAATAGTTGGTTACCATACACATGACAACTAACTTTTCATTTAAATAATAAAAAATAGGGGTCCGGGGTTCAATCTTTGGTCCCGTCACAGATTTATCTGATTGCCAAACCCTTCCTCCACCTCTGACAAGAAATGCAACTTGTGAATGTGTGGAGTGCCAGGCCTCCACCGTGGTTCGGATTCCACGTTAAACTGTAGGTCCTCCATTTCATCTCAAAATCCCCCTACCATAGGACATTAGCGCAAGTGCTTATAACCTGAATGGGTAGTAAGACGCAGTGCTAATAATAATAATAATATAATAAATTAAGTATTCTAAAATTTTATATCACTCGCTTTATTACCAATCCTTATGTCTAAAAATAAATAAGTGATTAAAATAATTTAACTTACCGAATCTTTAAAAATTACGTAAGATAAGTGGGAGGGTGACATGGAACATCTTAATATCCCTTACTTAGGGGTAGGGGGATCGAAAATCATTAAAAACAGTCCTGCGTAATTTAAGAACGGGCCCTAGATACTCGTTAAAATAACGCTCTAGATTGTCAATGTTCAGTTGTTCTTGATTTAACACCCCTCCCTTCATACAAACCACAGGGCTAGATCGTGTTGGGCTCAACACCGGAAACTGATCGTAGTACCTTACCAGCGCCGCCTTGTGCGACAGGAAAGAATTTCTGTCAAATGGCGCGTGAGAGGGAGAAAGTGGTAGAAAGCGCTTCGTTCACTAAAAAAAAAAGAAATCAAGCGTTAAGGCGGGCCCAACTCATTGCTTTCGGAAAGGCTTTGTTAAATGGGGTAGAATTTACCACCACTGGTCGGATTCAATATGTCTTTACTTCCCAGGAATCACATTTTATCCTTCACTTTGCTCATTGACTGGTTTTTGATTTGGTGGCTCAGATCGAATAATAAACTTACTATTCTTGGAATATGATTAAAAACCAAGATTTTTTTTAAAATTTGGCCTGAGAACTGTTTAATATAAAGGTTGAAGTGAACTCATGTTGTTTGATTTTAGCAGTAATTTTAATACTAATATTACCCGTGTCAGTGGGCATACAGGACAAAGGTCGAGTTCATATATCTAGATATTTTACACTATCTCTTAAAGAAAATTCGTGTATATTTTCTGTGAACCCTACTTTTTAATCCTAGTCCATTATATTAATTAAATTCGTTTGGCTTGGACTAAAGGTAAACGTGATTCAAGACCAATAACACTAAGACTATCAAAATTTATCTCAGGTCGATATGAAATATATCAGGAATATTTCTATTGTATTAAAAACCATTATTTTTAGCTTTATTAAGATTAAAAACCGTATAAAAAGTTTATTTATATAAATGTAATCAACGCTTTGCGTGAACTGTCTCGGTTATGAGATTAAGGTAAATGGTTTAAAAATGAATTAACTAACCTCGAAAAAATGTTTTCTCGGTTTACCTAATCTTACCACCCGTTCGGACTTTATGCATATTAACTAATTTTTACAATGTGTTAAGGACGAGGTAGATTGGATTTAAATAAAGTGTACCCGAATTTGCGTTGATAGATAGTGGACAATTATTTTGGAAAAATCCCCCTTAGCATACCCCACCATGATTTGAACCCCTACATCACCATCATCAGCAGTCTAGTCTATTATAAAATTGACGCCTTACACCATACGGCCACCAAAGAGGGTAAATACAAAGTTGATAAAATGTGGCGTGATGGATGGAGGGTGTATATTGAATAGTTTGTAGGGGTGTCTTATCAATTGGGGAGACCCATATTTCCATAGATTCATCCTGAGATCCTAGAATTTTGATTTTTATATCGAAATCAAAATATCCGTTCGTATTTATGACGTTGAGCAAGCCCACCAATAAATCTCGCCTGGACATCGTTGGCGACTGGTCGGGTGGTATGAGAATGTTAGCTTACGAAGCGGGAATGTGTGCCGAAGCATGGGGCAGGAACTCGGGGAATTGGATGTTGGGTGAAAGGAAGGGGGGGGGACAAGGGAATTGGGGAAATATATGGGTTTATACTACATAATTTACTATATGTGGCTAGCCACAAGGGGGTGGGGGAGGTTCTCCCATATTTTATCCCTCCTATACCGGAAACCTCCCCCTTCTTTCACCCTCTCTAAGGACGTCCACACCCTAACCAATACCTCTTTAATAATCCGACCGAGTCTCCTAGCTACTTGTAGTTTACACTATCACCGTCACGTAGATACTGAAAATCACTTAAAGGGGAGCACCTAGTGTGTTATTTGTGAGATTTATGGTTTAATGAGGACTCTTGATTTAGTAAATTAGATATTATTTAGTGACGATAAATTAGATTTAAGAAAACCAAATGTTCGAATATTTGGTTTCATTAATTTAAATAATTTCTGTATTTAGTCAAGAGTTTTCACATAGGATTTATAAGACAATTCGAAACAATTAAATTAATGTATGTATGGGTGTCCCTCTCACCCAGCGGATAACGTGTAATTTGGGTAGGTGACACAGCTTGAACGAAACATTGCATCGTAAGGCGGTATTATGGAGACTTCACATGGAAATCTTGAAAGTGAGACAAGAGAAATAAATTTACCAGATTTATGAAAAATAATTAAAAAACATACTAAACAATACTCTCAGTTTTCTCATTTTTATACAATATCTCCGTTAATCAGTCGTGAGATGGTCTCTTAACCTTATTAAGTGTTATTTTGTGTGTGATTCACGCCTTACTACCCATTCAAGCTATTTGCCTGTACATATAAATGAGTTAGGGATATGAATGTATAACTGTTTCATATTTACGTTAATTTATTATAATTCTAATCATTTAAATGAACTTAAATGTAAGTATGATTATTTTAGAAGTACAGATTTAAATTTAGGAATACTATCTATAGTGGAGAGAGAAATCATAAAAATAAGCCCTCAGTACATCAAATAGGGATTCGAACCTTGATCTCCCCGTTATCGGTAGCCCAGTAAAGAGTAGGCCATGAAACCATCAATGTGAGCTCTCAAGTTGTGTTAACTGGGGAATCAGATACAAGACTACACTACAGACAGTGTCGTATCGAATTATGGTTTTATGTATTATTCAATTGACAAAAGCAAAGTTGTCGCTAGTGAAAAAATGTATTTGGGGTTTTAAATATATATTTTGTATTTAAAGATAAGGCAAGGTTGTTTGCCCTTGGACGGTAGGCTCTTGCTCTCTTGAGGGCCCTGGGACTGTAATCTTTTGTGCTCTGGAAGGCCCTTTGACGGTAGGCTCTTGCTCTATTGAGGGCCCTGGGACTGTAAGCTTTTGCTCTCTTGACTGCCCTTGGACTGTAGGCTCTTTCTCTCTTGAAAGCCCTGGGACTGTAAGCTCTTTTTCTCTTTAAGGACTTAGGATGGTAGGCTTCTGATCTCTTGAAGGCCTTGGGATAGTAAGCTATTACTCTCTTGAGGCCCCTTGGACTGTAATCTTTTGCTCTCTGGAAGGCCCTTGGACGGTAGGCTCTTGCTCTCTTGAGGGCCCTGGGACTGTAATCTTTTGCTCTCTGGAAGGCCCTTGGACGGTAGGCTCTTGCTCTCTTGAGGGCCCTGGGACTGTAAGCTTTTGCTCTCTTGAGGGCCCTGAGACGGTAAGCTCCTGCTCTCTTGAAGGCCCTGGGATGGTATGCTCTTGCTCTCTTGAAGGATCCTGCTCTCTTGAAGGCTCCTGCTCTCTTGAAGGCTCTTGCCTGACATATCTTGCTGTCGTGAAGGCCCTGGGTCGTTAGACTGATGATTTTCAACTTTTTTGATGAAATGGTCAAGACTCAGCTGACGGGCAGCATTCTTCTTCTATCCATAGAGTGCTTTGTAGCAAGCCGAATAACTCAATCTCTCTGGCAACTTTGGCACTTATATCCATGTTAGGATCATTTTCTTCAATGATTATAATTGCACTGTCAATGTGCTTAAAAATTCAGCAATTTGTTTTGTTAAAGTTGTTTGATAATGCCAACAACATAGGGAGCTTCCTCTTCATCCTTTAGGCCATTCTCCATTCCGAAATCTTCATTGGTGAGTACTACTGAGTGGTATTGGAGCAATTCATCCACATTTGGCTGGTCTACGTCCTCAAATCTAACATCCTGCTATGTCAACGATGGCATGTCTTTAATTGGAAAGCTCGTGTTCATGACAAAAATCATGAAAATCAGAATATTCAGGCCAAATTGTTTCCAAACTCCCTTCATACAGGACTGTTTAACTTCTGCCACAGCATTTCCAATGTTGTCAATATCACCCCACCCCCCTAACACTAAACTGTTCTCACTGGAATGTGTGCGAACAAGGTCACGTCACCACCGCACAGGGTGAATGCTAAATTACAGCCGACCATGCATTGTCTTTATTATTTCTTAGTCGCATTATGGTGAAAACGCGTATAGTGATATCACGTATAGCGAGGGATATATGTATTTAACGGTCCCAATGTGCATTTTTCTAATTTAATTTAGTCATGCTAAACATTAGAATTAATACACAACAAACAAATTAAGATAAATTATATCTGATGTGGCTTAACTAAAAATTATGAAACATTGAAAATTAAAGTAGATTTCCTTACACCTTTTTCCTACATTCGTTTCTAGTTATAAGACCACTTGCTAGTTTTGAAATTTTCAAGTTTGTGGAGCCTCTTAGGGTATACATTCAGCAGACAAAGGTAATTTAGTCTCATCGTGGAGCGAAGATAGTTTCTTTCTTCGTATAAGTAATGAAAAACTTATTTCTGCGGTAGTTGGTATTACTATCAGTTTTCCAACAGTGTGTGCTCCAAGCACATTTTATATTTATTATATTAACTTAGTGTGAACTTTGTATCTTTACATTATCTAAAAGTTTTACTATATTATTTGGGGGGGGGGTAAAATTGATACCCCCTCAATTTTTAGGGGGGGTATAATTTACCCCTGTGCCCCCCCCCCCCCGCTCCTGCACTACTAGGGTATATATATATATATACACAGACAAGGCCGTAGTCAGGAGGGAGAAATTGTGGGTTCGACCCCTCACTACGAAATTTAATGAACAAAATATATATGGCTTTATTTTTGGTTCAAACAATATCAAAATTAAGGCACAAGTACAAATTAGGAGGCTGTGCTACCATAAAAAGCACTTCAGAGAATTTCTAGAGGTGTTTAATATCCATAATTTTCCTTGCCTCCAAAAGCTAGGGGGCTTATATTACTTTAAAAACACTTTATATAACTTCTATAGGTATTTAAATATATAGAATTTCCTAGCCTCCAACAGTTAGGTAGCTATGTTGCCATAAAAACACTTAAGAGAGCTTCTATATGTGTTTAATATCTATAATATGTCCTAGCCTCCACGAGTTGGGGATTATGTTGCCATAAAATCACTTCAGCTAGCTTCTTGAACTGTTTATCATTTATAATTTTTTTAGCCTTCAGCATTTGGTAATTGTGCCCACCGAACCCACCCTGAAATTATATGCTGATATTATATGGCCTTGTGTGTGTGTATATATATATATATATATTATTGTCCCTAATTGTTTTCATAATAATTATAAAGAGTAATAAAAAGTAAAAAAATGTGCCTAAAAAGTGTAAAGGGCAATAAGGGTAAACGAGTTAAGATTGTTAAAAAGGGTAAAAAGTGCGAAAAGGGAAAACTAAAAAAAGGACAAGAAGTGTTCAAAGATTAAACAAAGGCAAATAGTCCAAAAAAAGTAAAGATGAAAAATGAGGTAAAAGGGGTAACCTAAACATGGTAAAAAGTTGCAAAATAATAAATTGATTATTTGTAACAACTTTTATATTTTTAACCCATTTGCCCTTTAGGACTCTTTTTTCATTATTTCCCCTTTGTCTTTTTAGCCATTCAATCCTTTTTTACCCATTTTTTAATTCTTTGGATTTACTTTGTACCGTTTTACACCCCTTTATTATTATTTCTACTCTAAATTAGTTTTCCCAGGCAAAGCCGGGTACATCATGCAAGTATTTTATATATCTTCATATTTATTATGAGAGCAAATAGATTAGTGAAATTACATTATTTTAATTTAAACCCACATCGATGGGCATGTGTACAAAGGTAGCTAGGCCACCTATTCTTATTTGAAGTTGACGGGGAAATTGGGGCCTTTATCCCAGACATGTTTACTGAGGGTAGTTAACTTTAAATGGTTTTCATTTCTTCTCCAAATTATACTTTACTCTTTGACCCTATTGGTGTAGTTAAATGCGAGTAGCTCAGGCGGATATTAAAATGCAGTGGGTAAGGGGAGTATATCTAATTGCTATTTTGTAATAAGGGCTGTGGATGGAGGGCTATAGTTTTTTGAATCGTCTAAATAATTTTGTGAGACCTTACTTAGGGGGAGCCAAGGTTCTAAAGTCCTTCCCACTGTTTTATGATTAGGAACAGTATAAATAAAAGCCATCGTTGGTTTGACACTGCTGTTCTAATAAAGTTAAGACTTTTATGATCTTGTCATGTGTGTGTAAAGAGAAGAAAAGGGGGGCGAGAGTTCTTCTGTAGCTTAACCACAGCATTAATCTTCGATGAAGATCCCTTTTCCCTTCCTGTTCTCTTCCACTAGATTAGGGCGGAGATGGACATATCTTTTTCCTTTCTAATACAAATGTTACTGCACTCAGACCTGTCGTGTTGGCCTTGTAACTGAATGCTATTGATCCTCCTTAAAGCCTTCATCCTGGTCCATGGTAATAATTTAGAAAATAATTTGGAAACAAAAGCAACTTGAGTACATTTCAAAGCACACTTATGTCTTTATTTTTTTTTAGTAGAATCGTGGTGAAAAAGTAAGTTTGGAAAATGCTATAGATAATAGATTACTCTAAAAGTTTACATCATATATTCTACCATACGCACTCTAAACGTTTACATCATATATTCTACCATCCACATTGTGGATCACGTGAGCTGAAGGTAGGCCTAATGCTAATCTAGTCTTTTTTTTCCGGTGATGGGACAGGCATTTAGAATCCCATTCGGGTGTACTGAGGATAGTTTTTTTCTAAATGATAATGGTTTCCCTTTCTCTCTCTCTCTCTCTCTCTCTCTCTCTCTCTCTCTCTCTCTCTCCACGCCATTGCTGGCACCTTCCCTTTAAAATCTACCTTCCCCAGCCCTACTCTATTGTGTAGCTAACTGCATAAATGCCAGACCAGTAGTAAGAAGCAGCACAAGGAAAGAACCAATGTGTTTGAAAAGTACTTAGTTCGAATCAAATATAAATAATAATGTTCTTATATCTGTGTGTTAATAGTTCTTTTAAACGTGTGTATGCTGACTGATCTAGTCTAGGATAATGCATTGTATGAGATGAAGATCTCATTAGTTGATAAAATTAAAAAACAACTATGATTTCCTCCTTCGTTCCCCCTTATATCATCATATAAAATGGTGGTCTGATACAAATATTTGAAAAATATCGTAATAAATATTTTTTTAATTTCATTTTTTTTAAATGTAAACTAATTAGCAGGTCCATTTTGAACCAAATTGCTAGTACAATTAAAAAAAACAGTGTTTAGTAAACTATAACTAAACGAATTTCCCCTCCAAAAACCACGTATATAGTTTTATTTGTCATGTAAAACACTTCCCAAACATACATTTTAAACAAAATATTTCTTATTTAACGAGCTTATACCCAATAATCAAGTATAGAGTGTTATTTGGGACTGCCTGGATATCAATTATAAAAAAAAAACTTAGAGCCTTATTGAAAAATTTGGAATTCAAAAAAATGTATTTATATATAAAAGCTTCTATTAATTTGAGGGCTTGAGTATTAATCAAACATTCTTCCTGAGATTTTTCTCTATTACATTTAAATATTAAGTTTGAACAAAATCAATCGAACCATTTAAAATCTGTGGTCAGGGAAATACATACGTGGGTCAATATTTTATTGTAAAAGCTACTTTTTGGTTTTGGACCCCCATAAAACGTAAATATTCATCATAATCTCGAGGTATAAAATGTTCATGATCGCAATACTTTTTCTTTATATAAAGAAGTAAAATAATGACAAAATGGAAAAGATAACCTTTTATGATTATCATATTTAAAAAAAATAGAACTAAGATTGACACTTATCGATGAGCACGCAGAGAAAGGCATCAGTTTAGTCTAATCTGGTTTGTAAGACATGGGGAGGACAGGGCTTGAAACTTAACAAAGTGTTTTCCCCTCCCAACCTCCGTCCCCCAAATGATTTCCTACTTTTCCTCAAAATTAATGTGAGTACATTGTCTTACTAAAAAATGTACCTTCCTCATCCCTACTCTATTAGTGTAAATATAAAGATAGCCTAGAAATATAGTGAAAAAAATAAAAAAGGAAAATTCTCCCCTTGAAGTTTACGACTAGAATTCGAACCAAAGCCTTTGTAGACGCTCAGGGATAATACAACACACAGTGATAGTGGATAAATTCCTCTTCAACAAGACTCGGAGTTTATTGAGTATTACCTGCTTCCTGGTTATAAAGGTCTACGATGTAAGCTATCAGCGAACACTAATTTGGGACCGAGTTCTACCAGGGGAAGCCTGGATGTTTGAGAGCATTGGATTTCCTAGCGCCCTCCAGGTCACCCAAAGGATGGGATTACATTCTTTAGCCCCCAAATAAATTATTACGCCAGCTACGTCGGACTATTACGGTGGCCTCCGATAGGTCAATACGTGTGTGCATGAGAACCTGGTGTGTGTGATTTCAGAGGGGGAGGATGTTAAATTTTAACAGGGTCGTATATTATTCTCTGGTGGGTTTTTATGAAGCCTTCATTGTGGAGGGAAACTATAACTCTTCCTTGGAAACCGCCGGCGCCCTCAATGTGGCGCTATCTGCCCCCCCCCCCTTCCGACCTAATCCTCGCATACTGTGTAAGACCCTTTTATTTCTCATTTGACATCCACACCAGTACTTGAAAATTATACGTCTGGAAAATCGTAAGAAATGTTCATTTGGATATTTTTAAATTCTAGTATTTTAGAGAAAGATGTTTGCTGGATTTAGAGTTAAAACCAATAAAACATATTGTATTTTGATTCATTACGTAAATAGTTAATAAAAACATTTTTAAGATTATGACATAATATTAAACAATAATTTACAAACAAATTGTATATCAACAACTAATTTATTTTTATTTTACTTACTTCATGCCTTACTATCCGTCCATGACAGTCTCATATTTAAACTTATGACTAGTAAAGGATTGGGAAGGTAACATTTAGAGGAAGTAAACTCGCACTTGCGTGAATAGAGTGTGAGGAAACTGTTTAGGTCAATAACTGGGATTCCTCTCCAACGTTTCCCTACTCAGGGAAACATGACAAAGTAAAAAAGGAAAGACACCTCTGTCCACGTGCCAACCGGTGTGGGTAATTTTCTCAATTAAATCACAAGTATTTGACTAAACATCAATCTTAAAAATATCTACCCCATTATTCTCATTAACTAATTAATACACATATTTTGTTTAAAAAAATAGAAACATATTAGTATACTTTGTCTTACTCTATCGCACTTTTGCCACAAATTAATAACTGACACATGTGAAGAAACGTAGTAGCTCTCCTCAACTCTCGTGGAGTATCTATATTTATTTCACGTTGATAGGTGCGTGTATACATTCTATTAAGAATATGTACTTAGCTAGGAGACTAAATGTGAGTTTAACTCAGTTATTTTATTACCAATTTAAGGTTTTCTATCAAATTTAGTATCAGAATTATCGTGGTAACAACCTATTGACTTATTTTGTCAAAACATTTATTATCTAATAAATTATCTCTCTCCATCATTTTTTAATAGTTTAATATTTTATAAATAGGTAGAGTAAACTAGTGTACAGCAAATTCAGTCGAGTGGTACTTATGTCTACGAATGATAATACAATTCTTTTAAAGGTTTAATTATAAAGAGTGGCCTTTCATTAATTACTTGGACAAGCAAGGAAGTTGACATAGGCGACTTTTCAACCGGATACGACTAGTACTCCATAATCAAAGTGTTGTATTAATGGTCACATAGTCCTGTTTAGCTTGGATTAGTCTGGTCCATCTTGTTGGTGAGGTCTACTAAGATAGTGGAACACAGTCAAAAGGGAGCTAGTGCGAGGAGATAATTAACACGTTAGACAGTGACATCCACTTGAGGAACTCACATTATCGGCAAGCACAAGTAACTAGCACGCATCACTTTGACAGATACTGGTACTTATTTTAGTTGATGAACCACCTCCTCTGTACTCCCACTGTGTAGAGCTGTAATACGGCGATTTAAATAATGTAGAGATTTATTGATATTAGCAGTGGCATAGCTAACCTTATCACGAAGGAGGTACTGAAGTTATAGAAACAGCAGTCCTACCTTCTTCTTCTGAAGTCAACAACAGTGAAGGTTTGTTTTGATTTATATCCAAGCGTATAACCCGAACGGGTAGTAAGATGCGGTGCTAAAAAAATAATTTACATCTACCTGGCACTGGACATGCACGTTAGCCTTTGGCAGGTCAGTGAAGCCTACACCATCTGGTAGAAATACCATGTAATAGGGGAAAGGTATTTAAACATAATTTCCAGGATTCTTGTATATTCCACAATTTGTATAGGACCGATGGTTTTACTTCCCCTCCGAAATAAATTTCGATACAGATTTTTACCGCTCAAGAGAAATGCGTCGATTTCGGTTGGATTTGAACCCACGAACGTTGGGTCTTCTCGCAAGCACTTTACCCCAATACCACTGTGGTTGACCATATTTATATATAAGCTCTAGTCGACGGATTGAACGATATATTTATCACCGATTTTTTAGCATACGAACGACACGACATATATTATTATGGTACTCTCATTAATATATATATATAATTTATTATCTTTCCATTTTAAAACTAAGAATTGTAAAACTAGATAAATTTAAAGTTATTTGAACATGCACACTGTTAGGACTATCTTGAAGCTAAAGAATGTGGAGTTATAGTGGTATTATGGTAATACATATATAAAACTCTGTAATATTTACTGATATTTTACCACCCTTTTAAAATGTGTATGATTAAGAGATACGAATTTTGCTTCTTTTCTTAATTCTGAATCCCTATCCACGTGTTTAGTACATCAGAACAGCTGATTAGACGCTTTCTTAGTGGGATCATATTACTTACCAATATTATTTAACTGCCAAAAAACTAATTACATACAATACAAAGTTTGAGCTAAATAGTTTGGTGGTTTTAGTTTATCTTGTAAAACACGTTGAAAGTATGTCATGGAAATAACTTAAGGGAAAAAGGAATCACATAATTTAATCTCTATTCTTTGAATATTTAATCTTAAATTGTTATATCGAAATTTTACTTTAGTGGAATATCTGATCTATATAGTTTATATTCTACGGGGAACTAATTAAAAAGCGAATCAGAAGTAGCTACGTAGTATTTAGTATTAATTTAATATGTAGCTCTAGGCAATGCCTTCCATCATAACATGATTGTATGTGATCTAGTATGTCCCATATGTGTACATTGCTGTATATTCAATTAATAGTTCAAACACAATAAGGTTAACATTGGCAACACATAGCATTAACTATGCACGCGTTTCAGTGGTTCTTTTAGAGTAATTACATACAGCCAAGGTTAATAAAATAGCATGTAAACACCATAGCATATTCGTAATCCTACTTTATAAAAGTATTATTTTGGTAAATTAAAAAAATTATAAATATGTATATGGTTTTTTCTTCTAATTTTACTGAGTGATACATTGATATCATTATGAAGATTGTAAATATTTTATGCACATATATAGAAGACCACGAAGGTTAAAATACTGTAAATATGATCCAAAATAGTGGTCGCGTTTACAAGGCGTCAACCTCATCTGAACTGGTTTGCCGGATATTGGGAGGTTAAGGTTTGAATCCCAGTTGAATATACTAATGTGGATAGCTCGGATGGGTAGTAAAATGTAACTCTGAACAGTATACCTCACTCCATAAATGTTCTTGTCGTTAATACAGTCTTAAGATTTCTCTTTGGATCTATAGTTGAAATATCTCCTATTAGTTCTCCTTGGATTTGAGGTTGATCTTTCTCCTTGTTGATCAAGTTATAGGAAATACAAATGAACTATATACAATAGTACATTATATTCATATATAATAACTGTTATTCACGTGGTTTAAGATGTCAGTCCTACAATAAATGTAAAATTATTATTTTTAAAATATATATACGGTCTTAGGCATATTTTTACAGAATATCTCCACAAAAAATGTAAAAATTGGTCTATTTATTTATCCATTCATCGCGAAACAAATATTCGGACAGACAAACTAAATGCAACGATCGAGTTAAAACATGAACGAGCGTTGTGACGACACATATTTATACAATTAAAATAAGCTCGATTCACACCCTGGATCTGAACACAATACCAAACTTTCATCACAGGTGACGCAACTTTGTCAGACGTGTGAGTCTCACCTGATATGGCTGACACGTTGTCTTCTATTGGGTTCAGCACACCGTAGCAACCATTACTATAATTGATGTTTGTGATGGGCGCTATCGAATTAAAACTATCAAATAATTTGATGGTATTACGTTGGACTATTGACCTAATCAATGGTTTACAAATCATCCTAATGAAAACTATTCAAATTCGTCAACGTTGGTGTTGATCGATAGTAAAATTTTTTGTTTTGAATATTTTACTCGATATATTTACAAAAAGTATTCATATCATTAATGTCTTCTATTGGTGATTAGAATATTGGTAATTAAAAGCAAAATGTAAAGAATTAATTTTAAAAATATTATTTTATATCCTAATGAGGTTTTCAAATGTAAGCCATAGCTACATAGCACCACGTTATTATATGATTGTGGTTAAGAACCATAGGTACCTTTATAACATTTTAAATATTATCTGAAGCTAATGAAACCAAATGATTCTTAAGCATATCTAAGTAGACAAGGGCTGGTTGGCTAAAAGTGTCCCGTGAACTACTGATGACAAATAAATTACAATCATAATATTTCAAACATATATGGAGGAAACAATAGAAAATCTGAGACAACTGCATTCATTTAATGAAGATTACTAAATTTATAAAATTATATAGTTTGGGTAGAATTAGCTGTTTTTTTGTGTGTTCGACATACAATTTAGAAATTAAATTCTTTTTCGAGCAAAATACTTTTATATTTCTTAAGGAGCTCATTTAAATTCGGTTTTCTAATCATCCCTTCATCTACGTATAATGTCTGGCCAATATCATCTATAAAGCATATTTTAGGTCCAGAAAACGAGTTTTATTATTGAAAATTGAAGGATTTGGAGGAAGCACAATATACTACTTTCATTGGGTTTACTTTCTCTTCCAAACCAGGATTATTTCTTACTCAACCAGCTTTAATCCCATTCAGAAAACTTTACTCCATTACATATTTATATTTGAATAGTTACTGATAAAGATTGGAATTGTTAAATATTTTAATGATATTATATTATAATACATACCCATTTAGAATCCAATATATACTGATACTTATTGGAACGCTTACTGATCTAGAATTAAATATTTAAAGAACTCGTCCAACTTATTTCGGAATAGGTGTGTGTGTGTGTGACTGTGTGTATGTATTTATGCATACATACATACATGTATAAATTTATATATATACGTATATATATGTATATACATATATATATTAATATATATGTATATATACATATATATATATACTAATATTGGCTAGATTATTTACATACATTGATTGGAATATTTACATATCAATAATATAACATCTAAATATCTATAATAAAATGCGTATTGATCTAGACTGGAATGATTTTTCATTTAAATTAGAATGGTTACTGATCTAGATTTGAATTAACAATTATTTCTAGCCTCTGCACTCAAGTTCTGCTCGGCGACCACCAGAGCGCGCCACAAAAACATGGACAGTATAAAGAGCTTAAGATGCAAAGAGATTCTTTTTTCCACGTTCTTGAAGCATCGGGATGTTTGGAGTATATGGTAGAGGTTTCTGTTGTCATTCGAGCCCCCCCCCTCCCCTGGTGATCCATATGTTTACCCCC
>CABFOW010000002.1:565142-629825 GCA_902141385.1 Timema californicum | reverse complement strand
GGAGGGGGGGGGGGTTTGTCGTGTATGGGGGTAAATTTGTTATATGCATGACAGAGGAGTATAACCTGGAGACTCTTGTACACAATTTTTGCTGGGAGACTAAGAATCATGTTGTATTTGAATAAAAATATATTTTTTCTTTTATTACCAAGTGGGTCCCCAACCTCAAAAGTTGAGAGGTGGGGGCTACGCTCCAGGAATCTCCCAGGTAGAATCTTTGTTATACACTTTAACTAGATATTTTGTCAGGCTTATAGGCTATATGAAACACTAATTTACAGGTCACTCTTTCTCTTTCAATTCCTTTATCTATATCTTTTATCTTTATAATTATTACCATATATTTTTCACTATCTAAATCTCTATAGTTTCATTTCTCTCTTTTTTTAAAAAACTTTTCTATTGTTTCAATTCTCGATCTAACTCCCTTGACTTTCACTTTTTATTTTGCTTTACAACTCTATATTCATATTTATTTCCTTATGTAGTTCTCTCTCTCTCTCTCTATATATATATATATATATAATATTTCTATATTCTATATATCACGCATGCATTCACATTGTCTCTAATTTGTTTAACTTTAATTTAATTTTAAAGGAGGAATACACAATCGCAGTAACTTAAAGAGATAGAAAAAAAATTAAATTAAATTAAAGTGAAACAAATTAGAGACAATGTGAATGCATGCGTGATAGATAGAATATAAAAATACAACAATAAAAAGAAAGAAAATATGAAATAGAAAGCTAAAAATAAATATAGAGTGAAATATATAAATACATATTTACTTCCTTTTATCTAAATGTTTCCCAACTTCATTTTCTTTCCCATTCTCTATTTATATTTATATTTCACTCTCAACTTCACTCTATCGTTCTTTCTTTCTATTTTAACTCCATACTTTGCAAAGGCAGGAACCTAGGACAGGAGGAGGGAGTAAATAGCCTTGGGCAAATATTATTTAACACGAGTGCTACATTTTTCAATATATTATTTGTTTTTTAGGGTATATAACTGTTACTTTCCACACACCTATCGATTAGCATAAACATTACAAACTAACTTAATCTAGGATAGGTCTAGCACTCATCCAACCTAATCCTAGCATCTCCATATTTACTAATAAAAAAGTACAACTAGCATGTAAATAAAATAGTAGATACGTAAATCCGAACCATAGTTCCCCAAGTCTTGTAGTTGAACACACTACGAGAACAATTTGTCGAATAGAGGGTCTAGTGACAAAGAGAGCTGTGAGAAGAACAGAGGAGAGGGCAGAGAAGAGAAAGATCGAAAGGGGTGGGAGACTCCCTCGTAGCAAATCTATTCCGATTAAGACCCAGCTACCCCCTCCACCTCCCCGGGGAGGGTTAGAGTGGAGAGGGAAGGGATCTTGTTTGGCTGTCACCAAAAAGATAGAGGGATAGAGTACCGCAGACAACAAACAAGTCACCGCAGAAGTTGGGTCAACAGGGAAGCCAACTCAACTCATCCCAACACGCTCCACCTCAGCTCAACTCGTCCCGATTCGGTTCATTCCGGATAAAATTGTCCAAGCTCAGCCAAAATTGTTCTTGCTCACCACATCTCACTTCATTTAGGTTCCGATCATACCAAATTGATATTGACCATACTAAATTAACACAAATAATATCAAATTGACAAAAATCATACCAAATTGGCACAAATCATACCAAATGTACACAAACCATACTAAATTAATTCAAATCACACCAAATTAACTAAACTTAGCCAAAATTGGCACATATTAAACAATATCAGACCACATGGTTTCCTTCTCAGCCCATACAATCCCAGCTCGTTCAAATTTGGGCCATCAAAGTCCAGCTTGGCCCATCTCATCTCAACTCATCCCAACTGGATTTAAATAATACCAAATTGACTCAAATAATACCAAAATAACTCCACTCAGCCCATATTGCTTCAACACAGCCCATATAGCTTCATCTTGACCCATTTTGCTTCTTCTTGGCCCATCTCACTTCATCTCAGCCAATCTTGCTCCATATAGGCCTATTTCACTTCATCTCGACACATTTTACTTCATCCTAGCCCATTTAACTTCAGCTCAACCCATCTTGCCTCATCTCAGCCGATCTTGCTTCATTTAGTCCTATCTCGCTTCATCTCAGCTCCTCTCACTTCATCTCGGGCCATCTCTTTTCATCTTAGCCCATATCGCTGTATCTTGGCCCATTTCGCATCATATTAGCCCAACTCGCTTCATCTTAGCCCATCTTGCTTCGTCTCGACACAAATCTGCTAACATAGCCCAACTCCAACTCATAGTAGCTCAAATCAGCTACAGCGGTCTCGTTTAAACTCGTTACTCTGACGACATTTTTTATTTTCCTTTTAAAATCACTATAATATATCAAACAAACATACTTTAATATAGATAATTTTTAATAGATAATATTATAAATACCACAGGGCTATTAATTTAATGTTTATTTTTATTAATTTAGGATATGAACAATTAATCTATCTTTATTAAATTGAATTTAAATATCTGCCCTTAGAATGTATTTAGTTACTTACTTTTCAAGTAATAAGGGATTCACAAAATATTTTATATTTAAATCAATTAATCACACAGCTTAATTAAAGCAATTATTATAAGATTGAAAAATACATCTTGTGTGAGGCCAGAACAATCATTTCCCCCGCATTGTTGGGCATGAAAAATAGACGTAGAGTTGCACTGAAGGCTTTATTTTCAAAGTGGTTTATCACTCTCCTTCCACACAAATACTGGTGACTTTCCTATACATTTTACCTTATTCTTTGGTAATTGTCAAACATTTGAAAGTTTGGCTGTAGCTTCCATCATAGAGGTGATCATGTAAAATCAAAACAACAACACGTAAATCTGAGGTTTTGGCAAAACTTTCAGTTGCAGTGTCTTATTTTAATATTCCTTCTTTATCGTAAATATATAGGACCTTCTTGTTAAAAGAGTTTTTCACACTTTTAAAATTAACATAATGTAATGCAAGACTAACAAATAAAATAGAAATGTGATATGCAACAATATAGAAATTGATTTCATATTTTGTTGAAACCCTTTAATTTTGCTCACAGATATAAATATACTTTATTAAAGTGAATTGAAAAGGATCGCAAGTTAGGGTGCAAATTTTTGTCGGTTTTTATAAATAGAATAATTGTTTATAGTAAAAATATTGTTACAGCCCTAATTACCTCGTTGTGTCGATGGGCCTCTACATTCTAATAACAATAATAATAGTAATGTTACATTGGCAGTTTTCAGTTATACCATCTATAAATAGTAAGCTGATCAGTTATAAAATATCCTTGATAAGCGTTGTGGCATTTGAAAAGAAATTCTATCTTTATATATATTTTTAATCTGCTCCCTGTTATGACTAGGAGTATGACAAATATTAAAAGATTGATGAGGATACCATGTATATAAAATAAAACTAAACATAACCACTTAATAAATGAAGGTTACTTCCCTACTGGGTTCTTATAATACATATATAGAAACACAGAGTCATTTTAACACATCTGTTTATTATAGTAAACAAAAGATAAATTGTCATAAATACAGGTTTCACAAGATTGAATAAATAGCAAAGAGCAAATAAAGAATGTAACATTTACACTGTCTCACTTGGTAGATTTTGTTATTAATAGGTATCCATAAAACATGATGAATACACAGCTGATCTCTTCAGCTGATTGGAGGCTAGGAAACAGGTGTCACAAAAGTACTACTGCTGGTCTTATTCCCTTATGGTATTGCCAGCATAATATAGCACATTGATAACTATAAATTTCTATGCTAAATCAAAACCTAATCATAGACTAATATTAAAATAGAATAAATAGCGCGGACCCCACAATAAATCTAAGGCAAGTTCCTTGGGTAGCGTCATTAAGTCAATACTCTGCTAATTCACAGTATTCAACTACATTTACATAAAGTTCTAAACTAGTTTTTTAAAGTAAACAGACATCCTGGTAGTAGCCCCCAATATAAAAAACTAATGTTCATGACGTTTAGGACGTCATGACCAAATTTGGAACAAGAGAGTAACGAACTCGTGACTCAGACTAAGTCTCACAACACTAACGTTCTTAATGTAAGAACAGTGCCATGTGACACATAAATAATCTTAGCGAACATCTGTCTCAAAACTAACATTCTTAGCCAGAGGCTTTAATGTAAGAACAGTGCCATGTGACACATATATAATCTTGGCAAACATCTATGCTCAAGTTAGACATGACTAAACAAAACTATTCTTCTAGAAAACAAACGAGGCTTCTCATAAAATAAAAAGACATATAACAAGAAAGATGAATATGTTACATTACTTTACAAAGTCCTCGTAGCAAGGACTTGGCCACAGCGACAGGATACCAGTACAGCTGGACGCGTCGTTCATGTCCACGGTGAATTGAGTAGGGCGACCCCTTATCCCGTTGTCACGGCTGAAGGTAGCGAATCTGACGCCGCAGTCGCCATGGTCCTTCGTGACGGCGAATACTCCGTGTAGTCTTGACTCACGGTGGAACCTTTCTACGAATCTGACGCCGCAGTCTGCATGGCCTATAGTGTCGGCGCCGGGCGGTGAATATTCCTTGTAGCCGCGACTCGTCGTGGAATTATTCTACGAATTGCTATCTCTGGACGGCCCATATATATACCAACCCTGGCTAGGACAAGGCGAAAAAGAAATGGGAAATAAGAATGTAAGAACAGACAGAAATAGAGGAGGATAAACGTGGGGTGAAAAGGAAAAACAAAAGAACACTATCTAAGTTTCTTTAAGTGACCACCAGGATCTCTGTGCGCGTAACAGGTGTAGACGTCGAACCTTGACCTCGTTCTCTTCTCCACCTGAGTTCAACCAGCGCGCACGTGTAGGATCGGCCATGGTTGAAAACCTCGTGTTTTTTAAAAGAATGATATCTTCAGACATCTGGCTGGGGTGAGCTTGTTCATAAATATATTATAGCATAATATATCTGTATTAATTTCACTTATTTAATATCCACTGTTGTTTTTATGAGAAGTAAGGATATAGACATATTTTTTAACATTTTTCGTGTGTGTACACCACGTGGATGTAGAACTCCCGTTTATGAATTATTATCCACCAGGAAAAGCGAAGTGTTAAAGTCTTTAGTTCATAAACACAATAATACTAGCCTTCTTCTTTGATATTTAACACTGTAATTATCAAAAGCCAATATATTTGATCAACCACGTGTTAGGAGGTTTAGACGATAGGTAACTTTCGTAAACCAGATGATATAACTTTAGAAACAGATTAAATTAAATATACTGATTTAATTTCTGTCTCGCATAAAATCCCAAAAATATTAATTATTTTTCTTGTAGCTGTTCAACCATTTGGTTGACACGCTACAGAAATTATTTATTTATTGTGCCCTAAAAAAGTTTTGCTATAAAAACTTAGAAAATGCTGGCGTTAGCTTGAGTTCCCTTTTGATCCCACATTAAAAGTGAAAATTAAATTCAAAATAGGTCTTCCCGTCTTGTTAAAGCCATTGACTTCGAAGGTCTCTTGGCTGGTTTCCATTAATCTTGTATAAGCCCCTCCCAGTCTTAAGAGCTTTTATTCCCTTGGTTAGGCTTGTTGATGTGTACTGGGCACACACAATGAGTGTTGGGAGCTATCCTCATGTTGCCCACCCCCACCCCCACCCCACCTCCCAGCTCTCCATCCCTTTCTAACTCTAACTCGCAGCATGATAATATCCAACCAGTAAATGAAGCTTTGTTTTTGACCGGCTAGGCGACTTGCCAAGGTTACGCCCTATTTTTTTTGTGCATCCATATATCCCCCTCAGATTCACCCCCCTTTTTCTTATAGCTGGATAAGTTTTCCAAAAGTGTTTGGCATTTTTGGGTCCTGCTGGAAAGGTTCATTGTGAATTAACGGATTATTTTTAGAACAATATAGGGTAAAAGGGAAGTCGTTTTATATAAAACTAGCTCATTTATTTCACTTGTGGCTTCTGATATTCAACCCACACAAGTGCGTACAGATACTAAATTATAGTATCATCGTGTATTGTTTTCTAGTTACGTGGAGGTGGGGTTCAAATCCCTTCCATGTGTATCCTAAATGTTCTTTAACTCGTCTTCCACCTACCGTAAATGTTAGTACATTCGCTATAATGTATACCTTCATTATCTCTATTCTATTAGCAAAATTAGATCCGGACATCTGCGGATGGTAAGACTAGATGAAAAGTATATATTAAGTTACATACAAATCGTTAGGAAACCTTATAACCAATATATCAATACATTTTTGTATATTAAATATTGAATTATTTAGAAAAAAGTCATATTTAATATATTTTCTTCAACATCAAAGCCATTTCCATAAATTATACACGTACATCTATAGAAAAACATTAGTTAATAATTTTCATATAATCTTTCAACCAAACTTTGAATTATAGTTTTAAGCACTCCAAAATCTAATTTACATATCTCACGATTATAAAGAAGCTATTTAAATCGCTTTTTTTAAATACAAACTAAATAGGGTTAAATATCTCCTTGCGTGAAAAGCGAAATTGTATTTAGCACGAATATGATTCGATTCTCGGTGGTTTTTGAGAAGACAATTGATGATATATAAAGGAGTATTTTTAAAACTATCTAATTAGTAACTAACTAGGAAATACTGCTGAGTATTTAGAATTAGACGAATATTATGAGTACATAAACTCTTTTATAAGGATCTGTGAATTAAAAACAACCAACAAAACCAAAATATGATTTCTCTTTGAATTTACAATTGCAATGTATTCTTTAATTGCTCTTTAAATTTTGGTGATAAAGTTGTACAGATCAATAATGAATTCTATATCCAATAGAAGAATTATTCATAATTGATCCCGCGTTTTAATACAAAATATTAAAAAATAATAATTTCGATTTGATTTTTTTGATTCATATTGTAAAAGTAATTTGTAAATATGAAATATAAATAGTAACAAATTAATAATCTTAATCATATCGTGGGGTATCGTTTGGGTGTTTCGCTGCCACACACAATCGTAGAGGGGCTGGTATTGATAAGTGATATTTTCTCCTGAACTAAAATATATTTTAGACAACTGATCACTCACCTCCGATTCGAACCTGGCCTCCCTAAACTGCCTACAGCCAGAGTTCTCATGATTGTCCCTGTGGGTCAGTATCGATCTTGTGTTGTACACAAGTAACAATTATAGCCATGGATGGGGTAACTTAAAATACTATGAAAACAATTCTTGCAAATGAGGTGAAATTATATATATATGTATGTGTGTATTCTCTTCAAATAAAAAATTAAATTAAATTTTAACTCGTGTACATTTTCTTAACTGGAAGACGTCATGCTGGACAACAATTCTAATCCTTGCGATTTATTACCTTTTGATAAAATATAGAAACTTAAAACATAAAAAAACTCATGGATAAAACTTTATCTGACCAAAAGCAATTTAGACGTTCTTTCATAGTTGTTAGTATTTAAGTCATGTTCTGAAATGATCCATCTATTATTTCCATAGTCAATATGGTCACACCCTGTTATTCAATAATTATAAAATAGTTAGGCTTTCTAAATATATGTATAGAATTAATAGTATTGACTATAGTCAAGTTAGTTTGTTGTTAGTTATGTGTTTACAATATTTGTCCTTTTTTTGATCACAGCATCTTACTACCTGTACAGGGCGTACGCTAATCTGTATTATTGATTTTTGCTCTTATATGGTAGGAATGTGAGAGCCAGCAGAAAGTTATTTATTGAACACATTGGCTCAAAGTCACCAATTTCCAAATAATTTTTATTTTCTTAGTGTTACTAGACTATCAACAAGATTGTTCCCGCAGCTTCGCTCACGTTAATATCAATTTTAAAAACATGATCATTAAAACTATAACGTTTCTTATCTAAGAGTTTTTAATTTCTTGCTCAGAGAAGAAATCATGCAAATTATTAGGTAGAGATTAAAATGAAGAAAACTTTAGAGTAGATAAAATATGTGTCTTTAGAATATAAACAAGTATTGTAGTGTATTTTTAGCACCACATCTTAGTACCCGTTTGGGTTATACGATTATTTTCTAATTACACTTATAGATTAGGCATTAAGAAGACTCAATTTAGAAGAAATGCACCCGAATTTGATTGGAAGGAGAGTGGGAAATCATTTAGGAAAACAACCGTCAGTGCACCCGACTAGGGTTGAACCCGAATATCCCGTCTTCGGCAGTCTCGTCCAACATGAGATTAGCGCGTTAGACCACGTGGCCATAGAAGCGTGTAATAGTTTTATTAATTGAAGGAAATAAAATAGCAAAATTTAAGACAAGAAATATTTTTAGACTAGGTTAGTGGTTTTATCATAAGGAGCTAGTATCTGAGGCTTCTGCTAAAACTATCGTGGGAACACGCCACGTGTAGTACATATGATAAACACCTGCAGCGTAGATCAACGCTTGACACCTTCAGGGTTTGTTCTTACATTGTGTTGATGGTCATCACATAGCAAACCTTTTTAGGAAGTTATATGCATTTAAACTGGAAGGGCAGGTATTATTGAATCATGGGTATTCTTGATATCACGACCTATTTACAGTAGTGTTATCTGTCATTATATTTGCCTCTATGATTACATTTTTTATGGGTGGACCATGTGGATTAAGGGAATGGACATGTTAGTGTGGCGTATCTCTTTGTACTTTTCTAAAATACGGTCATTATTTTATCAGTAGATTCATTTTTTGGAACCACGAAATACACTTGTTTTGCAGAAGAATTATATCAGGTTAAATAGAATTGATTAATTCCTGGATATTGTAAACACCAATCATATCTGGTAGCTATTCAAGGATAGCTTACCTACATGTCCTACGAAGACTCCGTCGCCGAGTTTCAGAAATATATCGACAAATAAGTCTAGTTTTTATCTTTGAACAGGTGGATGCACAGGTTGGTTAACAGGAAGAGTTTCACAACGTCTGAGCATATGTAGGATTGTTTCAGGAAGGCGTTGACCAAGTCAACTCTAGTAATTAGTAATGACCGGTATAGTGTGTAGGGAGTCTCCTAAAAAACCCAATCCGGAGCTACTCCTTTCTATATGGATGGCTAAATGAATAACACCTTGAATAATACCTATTGAAAACGTTCTTCTCATCATTCAAGTTAATAATAAACGCCCCTTGATCACTATCATTATTGTTTCACTTGCATTTGATGAAACTTCAAAGCTCCTCATGATGTGAGAATTGAAAGAATGTCTATCTCTAACGCTTAGCAACGGATCGTTTCAGAATCCCCTCCATTATCGGGATGCCGTCTCGGTATTTGGAATATCCTTCACGCCCATCAAAGTAGCTCTTTGATAGCTATTTGGATATATTTGCTGCATACTTGGATACGGTCGATTCAAAAATCGGTATTGGCCGTTTAGCATATGTTCAATTTCACTTGCATGAAGTTGCGTGTCAATATTTGAATCCAGAATCTCTCAACTTATCAATGAATTTATATAATTGGGTCTAATTTTTTCCTAGAGTCTTGTGGCAGTCCTCGCTTTTTCAAATCCAGTGGGTACATAAAAACTTGTATTGACTTTAACATCCCTGCTCAGCTCCTTAAAGCATTTTTATTTTTTATTTTAGCACCGCGTCTTACTACCCGTTCGGGTTATACGATTTAAGTACTAATTACTCTAATGTATTAGGAATTGGGGAGGTTGAATTAGAGGAAGTGAACCCGCATTTGCGTGAAGGGAGAGTGAAAAACCATTTAGGAAAAACCACCCCCAGTTCACACGACCGATATTCGAACCTCGATCTCCCCATCCTCAGCAGTCGATCTCAACACGACTAGCGCGTTAGCCAACTACGCCACCGAGGTGGGTCCGCTGCTTAAAGACATAGATACATTTCTAAATAGCTTGTAACCTTTCTATAGTAATTCAACATAATATAATAAATACTTAATTCAAATCTATTTAAGAGTTCTTTAGTTTTTTATTTTATTTATTTAGCACCACGTCTTACCACCCATTTGGGCTATATGCTAATCCTCTAGTTATAAGCGAATATTATGAGTACATAAACTCTTTTATAAGTATTTGTGAATTACAAACAACAAACAAAACCAAAATATTATTTCTCTTTGGATTTACTATTGCAATGTATTCCTTAATTGCTCTTTAACCCTTTGTTGCCCAGCTATAAGGTAAAATGTATAGTCCTTTGTTGACCAATGGTACTTTTAGGTACCACATTCTTTTAGACCATATAATAAATTACTTGGAAATTATGTCAACACAAGGGCCCGTTGGTACTTCTAAGTACCTTCTTCCTTCACAATTTTTTTTTTATCACATTGAACATACTCTGTAGAAACAGAAAGTTGTTTTATTATTGATAGTGTCATGCTATGACTTCATGTATTGGTTTATCTTTTCGTAAATTTATTTATGAGTGCTATGGCTAGAAATTTAAATATTATATATAAGCATTGTGTTTAGTTATATATTAGGATATTCCAGTGATATTTTTAGAAGTATAGCAGTGAACATATTGGATTTATTTGGTTATAAATGTAGTGGACTGAGAAGTACCAATGGGCTAATAGAAGTGTTTAGGATATATTTTGGATTGGACTTATAAGTACCGTTGGGCTACTAATAATTAACGTAAAACAAAAACAAGTAAGTCCCCCTTTTCAATATTAGTTATATTGTTATAAAATATATGCAATTGAAAACAATTGTAAAACACTTTTTCATGCTAGGTTTACTCTATAGGCCTAATATAGGTTATGACAGACAAGAAATTGAACACGTGTAAGCCTATTGTTTCTGACAAACAAATTCTAGATATTTTGTGGGACGAGCTTCCAGAGGACAATAATCCTGACACTGATATTGAATCTGATGTTGGATAGTGAACAAAATGATGATGTTGAGGATATTCCTAGAGATATTTCTACTGGAAACACATTTGATGACATTTTCCTGACTGAATTGTCAAAACAGCATGAAAGTACAGATACTATTCTCAGCCATCAACGAGTTCACAGACAAATAATCATCTGCATAGATCAGTTGATGTTGACATAATCAATACTATTCCCCTTCCAGAGCCAATTAATACTAATACATATAAAAAGTATTTCAGAATTTTATTTATATTCAAGTAATTATATTATTCTTTATTCCATGTAGGTTAGTATATGTTTGTAACTTAGACTCTATATAGCCCAACGGTACTTGCAAGTACCATAGCCTGAAATAATTGAAATATACAAATTTTGCTAAAAAGGAAAATATATGTGTATTGTATGAGTCTAGTAGACCACAAAATCATATAGTTAGCTTTAAAAAATTGTACCATAACTTTGGTGGGCAATAACATGTAAGAAAGTTAATGGTACTTAAAAGTACCTTCTGTCAACAAAGGGTTAAATTTTGGTGATCAAGTTGTACAGATCAATAATGAATTCTATATCCAATAGAAGATTTATTCATCATTCATCACGCGTTTTAATACAAAATATTTTTAAAAAAATTAAGATTTTGATTTGATTTGTTCAATTCATATTGTAAAAGTAATTTGTAAATATGAAATATAAATAGTAACAAATTAATAATCTTAATCATATCGTGGGGTATCGTTTGGGTGTTTCGCTGCCACACACAATCGTAGAGGGGCTGGTATTGATAAGTGATATTTTCTCCTGAACTAAAATATATTTTAGACAACTGATCACTCACCTCCGAGTCGAACCTGGCCTCCCGAAACTGCCTACAGCCAGAGTTCTCATGATTGTCCCTGTGGGTCAGTATCGATCTTGTGTTGTACACAAGTAACAATTATAGCCATGGATGGGGTAACTTAAAATACTATGAAAACAATTCTTGCAAATGAGGTGAAATTATATATATATGTATGTGTGTATTCTCTTCAAATAAAAAATTAAATTAAATTTTAACTCGTGTACATTTTCTTAACTGGAAGACGTCATGCTGGACAACAATTCTAATCCTTGCGATTTATTACCTTTTGATAAAATATAGAAACTTAAAACATAAAAATACTCATGGATAAAACTTTATCTGACCAAAAGCAATTCATCCCAGATAAAGATACAAATATTAAAAATATTCTTTAAGGAAATTTATGACTAATGCACTTGACTTTTAGGTTTATAAAATAGTGATTAAAAAAATATTTGTAAGGCTTTGATGTATTAAATTGGTCTTGAGGCATAAAAAAAAGTTAATTTCAAATTATATAATTTAATATATTGAATGTAATATTTGAAAAATGGTTGCACTAAGATGTGAACTCACGCCAGGTCAAAAAAGGTAGCATCAAGATAGTGGTAACTTCTATGTTTAAATACTTGAGAAAAAATAGTTTCCAGAAGAAAAAAAATTCAGTTGAAAGTTTACTAGCCAATTCTTGCCTAATATAAAATGGTGATTGATTTAATAAATGAAGTAGCGGTTGATAATACTTCTCTAAAGTGCAAAATGGCTCGTATTACCCTGTGTTGAAGTCTCGTAGGTCATCCGTAAGAAGTCAATGATACAAAAATGTAAAATTAGCTCATATCTTAGTAGAAATTGTCCTCCAACCCTCTCGCTATAATCGTAGTAGTGGTTGTTGTCATAATAAAGTGCTTTTCAGCGTCGGTAAGATAATTTATCTCGGGTGAAAAACCTATGAAAACTCAGGAGCCAAATTTCACACGTTCGTTCCAACTCAATTTTCTCCTCTCTTCCCACCAGACTAGAATCCTTTCTGTGCCTCGAACTCAGTCCTACACTAAACATAAAATATTAACTTAGGAATTAAAGGGAGAATATGGAAATATTTAAAGCTCAAAATGAAATAAAACAAAGTTAAATTTAAAATTTCAAAGTAAATACATGAAACATTTTGTTTATATTATCTTATATTTAAGTCACCTAACGGTCCAAAACGTTGACAGCTATTTGTTGACAAGAAACATTTCAATTTATAAACACCTGTTTGAAATAAATACTCATTAATCCCTCTAAACGCCTTTGGCGTCTGTTCGTACCCCTCTGTACACCTCATCAACAAGCTAACTGTTTCCAATTGTCCCTATAGAGAGGGGTACGGTAGCGTCGTCTTTCTCAGTGCTCAATAACTTGCTGTTGGCTCCCGTCCACCGCAGTAACCGACTTGAATTTCTTCTATAAAATAATCAATATAGGTGAGCTATTATGTTTATAATCTTGCTGTTTAAACTCTATAAAATAGTATTTAAAAGATACAGAATTTTAATGCAACCTTAAAAATTGATAAATTTAAGTTTTAACATAAAATTGAAGAAATATATCAATTTAGTTTCAGAATTACTGCTAGGAACGGTAAATGACACCAAATATTTTATAAATCTTGCATGTTAGTTATAGAATCTCCACCAGGTGCGGTAAATGACACCAAATATATCATAAATCATGTAGCCAAATTAGATGAGATTATCAAGTAATGAATGACCTTCTAACAAGTAAATATATTGTGGAATTAAGTTTCTATTACAATGGCCTAAAATCTTCACAGTAAAAATATAGAAAATATAAAAGAAACTCCATCGCAAACAGTTTAGTGGTTCCAGAGATCTTTAGGAAACAGACATACAGATCGACACTTCGTTTAATAAATAGAAAAAATAAAAAGTGTTATAATAATATTCAAATGATATTTCCAGCTAATGATTGGAATGAAAGCTTTCTTCTGTCAGTTACCTACACTCCTACCGTGTATTAATTAATGGTTATAGGCTACATGTGTGTACAAATATCTATTTTGTACATATATAGATGCTAGGGCTAAAGGTTCGGCCATTACTGACAAGCTCGTGAGCAAGTTAGCCCATGATTAGTAGAGTGATCTCAGTTTATTCGTGAAAATGTCTCTGTCAAAGACATTTCCCACATCTCTGCTCGAAAATTCTTACAAAAAAGATGTATATGTTTATAAAAGAAGAAAAATGTAGGAGGGGTGATTATTATTTGTCAATGCCTACTTTGACTATAATATAAGTATTAACATATCGGGTAGGCCTATATGTGGTTTTTGGTCATACCAGTTAAATTAGGCAGTTAGTAGCAAGTGTGCTAAACCTATCAATAATAATAAAAAAAGTCAAAGATCATGTCAAATTGAGAATTTCTCCTAGCACTCAATGGACCAACATACAATACTATTGTTCAGCGCCTGTAAACTAGACTTTTCCGGCTCGAGCGCGCGCATTTGAACAATAGAACCAGTTCTATCTTTAAAGCATGTCGCTCCCGTCGATTGCCCAGTCGGGCCGCACACAAAGTGAATACTTTTATAAGTACAGTACATTACATACATTCATATGTAAGGTTTGTTTGTAATTCGTGGGCTAATATAAACTCCTCTTTTTGTGTGTGTGTAAAGTGTACCCTAAATATTCATGAACGTTGGGCAATGTTTTATTGGGGTAAAATAGTTACTTTTATAAACCAATTTGGTTAAATTTATAAATATCTTTCATTCGTAAGTTGAAATTTCTATTTTTAAATGTAGATTTATCACCCATTTATATTTTTAATTGTAAGTAGTTTATTTTCAATGAATAGCTTTAGACAGAGTTATGCCCATTCAGTTGAATTTAATTACCAACCTTTGAATAGATTATCGTTTTGAATCTTTTTTTTTACCTAAAACTGTTTAGAAATGTAATTAATTTTACAAACTTTGTCTTCGAATTTAATTAACAAATACTTATTCTGAAAATTGTTAATTATATTTTATTATACGTATTATTTAAATGATGAATTGTTGTTTTATAATCTTTTAAATGGTAATATTAAAGAATCTAAATAAACTTTAGTGTATAAATTAAAAATTGATTTTGATCCGTAGTATTAGTTATTATTATTATTATTATTATTATTATTTTTTGCACCACGTCTTACTACCCGTTCAGGTTATACGCACTTACGCTAATGTGTAATGGTAGGGTGATTGTGAGATGAAATGAAGGACCTACAGTTTAACGTGGAATCCGAACCACGGTGGAGGCCTGGCATTCCCCACATTCACAAGATGTCTTGTCAGAGGTGAAGGAAGGGTTTGGTAATCAGATACATCTTTGCCGGGACCGAGGATTGAACCCCAGCCACCAGCACAGAAGTCTGACACGTTACCCCTAGACCACCAGGTCATCCTAGTATTAGTTAAATAAATTGTATAACACGAATGTTAAAACTTTCTAATATTGATTATAGGGGCACAGAAGAAAGTTTCAAAAATTGGGTGTTTGTAAACTATTATTAAGTAAGCTTTCCCAATAAAAACTAATATATCATATTGTTAATCACAATAAGCACTCTTTTTGTGTAAATTTAATCCATAGTGTTGAAATATTTCTAGCAAATTTCAAATTTACAATAGTAAGTTTATTTTAATTTAACCTAAGGTTTTTAAAAAAAAACCCATATTCATTCAGAAAAATAGTCATATTATTATTGATCATTTAAATTAGTTCACCAATCTAGTTTTGAACAAATTGTCAATACTATTTTCAAAAAAATTCAAATTTTATTAAAATAAATAATTATTAGTAAACTATTATAAAATTATTATTTATAGAAAACAAATATTAATAATATTTATATAATATAAAAGTATTTATAATCTGAGATCTTAACAGTTATCCTCCACGTGAACGAAATCACTAACACCTTTATAAAAAATCAAATTAAAAAAAAGTTATCATAGTTAACTAGCCTTAAATCAATTTCCTCCAAAAAACAAGAATACAGTTTTATATTTCATGTCAAACACTCCTCAAATACATATTTTAAGAAAATATTGACCCCTTTTCAAAATGTTTCGAATTTTTGAAGATCATTCATGTCCATGTGTAAACTTCCCTTTAAAAAATTTTTACCCAAAAACCAAGTATTCAAGATAATTTAGGAGGTCGAACCCACCCAATATATCCATTTAAAATAAACTCATTTGAGCCGTTTTGGATCAATTGGGAATTTAAAATAATTACCAATTAGTAATTAATTTGTGTTATATAGCAATAATTAAAAAACATCCTCAAACCCTTTCAAATTAAAGAATATTCTTTAGGGGAGGGAGTTTGTAAACACATACAACGTACAGATTCATCATACCATCGAGGCAGAAAAATTTTACGGTTATAATAATGTATGTATTATGTAATTTATGAGAAAGTAAAAAAGTTCAAAAATTCATTGAAAAATATTTAATGTGGTCGTGCATTTTATATTTCAAATGTCATCTGCTAAAATTATTCAAAAATATTATAAAAGTCTGAAACAAATTGTTTATAGATTAACTTTATCTTTATTGAAAATATTTTTATAAAAAATTACTAAAAATAACTTATTTCATAGAAACGTACTGTTAGTATAATACTTACTTAGTTCTTAAATATCTTAAAGCAATTATTTATAATTTATTTTAATGAAATTAAATGTTTATTTTTGCGTTAGTTTATCTAATTTTTTAAAGAAACACTTTTTAAATAACAAATATATTTTATAAATCGTAAATAGCCCAGCATTCGGGATTATCTTAAAAGGGAACATAAAAATCTAATAAATATTTTTCATTATATAAAACTATCTTTTTTATTACACTTATTACCCGCCTCGGTGGCGTAGTTGGCTAATTCGCTTGTCGTGTTGAACCCGACTGCTGAGGACGGGGGGATCGAGGTTCGTATCTCGGTCAGGTGAACTGGGGGTGGTTTTTCCTAAATGGTTTTCCACTCTCCCTCCATGCAAATGCGGGTTCACTTCCTCTAATTCAACCTTCGCAATTCCTAATCCATTAGAGTAATTAGTACTTAAAGCGTATAACCCGAACGGGTAGTAAGACGCGGTGCTAAATATTAAATATATTATTATACTTATTACAGGAATTAGCATCTATTTTAATTTTGAAACAAGAAAAATATTGCAATACATATCACACCCGCACCGGTTGTGCATGTGGACAAATGTAACAGTCTCTTCTTGTCTGGTTTAGCAGTACATAAAAGTTAGGGTTCAAATCCCAGTTAGGTACATAAATGTTTTCTTTATAAATAATGCCCAACTCTTTCTTTCTCCTGGTTTCACTTTCTCTAGAATTTTAATAACATCATCCACACCCCATAAGTGTAAATATACTGAAAACACTGACGCAGAGCACGAATATATAACTCGATTTTTTTTATAAAATATAAATTTTGTAACACAAATAGACTAAATGATTTAAGAGCTTATTTTGTTTTTAATATTAAAAATATTAAAACTGGGTGTGCTTTCTTCTGACCCGATACCTGGTTCACTGGGTGTGGCCTTAGTCCACAATTTTTTTTTTCTCATTCTCGTCCCCCCAGAAATATGTTGGTACATTCTATAAAATCACCTTTACTTATCCCTTTTCCTTTAGATTTTATATATATATAATTTAAGTACATTACTTACCGTTTTTACAGTGACACGAAAACGTGCAAAAAAATAAAAATACTGATCATGTCTATAAAAATACATAATAAACATTCCAATTAAGCATTAGTCTAGTTATAAAATTAATTAACACTGATTACATTTATAGAATAAGACTACAAAACTACAAAGCATTCCAAGTGATACTGCGTTTTCGTTTGCCAATACTTGAGCGACCATCAAGAATCAGGATACTCGATTGTTTGTAAAAGTAATATTCTCTGTTATCAATGAAACACGAGTCGTGTAGAAGGGGAACGGGGGTTAAGATGAACAACATATTTTGGGCAGCGTTTATATTAAACAAACTTAATACTTGCCTATAATATAAAAATATTATCACTATTATTATTACTACTATTATTATCACCGCGTCTTACTAACCGTTCGGGTTATACGCACTTACGCTAATATGTGATGGTAGGGGTGATTGTGAGATGAAATGGAGGACCTACAGTTTAACGTGGAATCCGAACCACGGTGGAGGCCTGGCAGTCCCCACATTCACAATTTTGTTTAGCTAAAATAGTATATAATTAATAAATATATTTTAGGGTAGTGCCACGCTTTAAACACTTTTGGACTTCACTTCGAATATTCGTTAGCATCGATTTCAACCTCAGAGTAAAATTCTGGATTCGACAGTTACGAGGCTTCCTCAGTAAAAAAACACTTAAAGTTAAAATAATCTTTTACATTTTGTGTAATTTTGTACCGTTATGAATATCACAAAAATCTAAATCACCCAAAATCTAAGCTACCGGTAATTTAAATTCAATTTTTGATAATAAGCTAAATTTTTTGACTAGCTTAGTGTGAGATACACTAATAATGTTTGCAATATAACGCTTTGTAAAATATATTCTATAAATGAAATTATATAGCCGTGCTATACATTTTCCAATATTACACTATCTCTTAGATATTCGGCTCTGGAAATATTTAATTCAATTTAATCCGACTTATCTCTCGAATTTAAAAGATGTGCAGTACTTCGCAAACCCCTAGTGTGTCTAATGTTATAAATACAGCCATGTTAATTTTTTTCTTCTGTATTTAAACTAACGTGCACCTTCTGAACCGAATGATTATATCAACCTCTGAGAATGTCTATAAGATAGAACGAAGAAGCCGACGTATTTTGACGGGAAAAGTATTGTTACATACCTTCCAAGGTTTTATTTTACCCGCCACAATTGGTATGGGACTCACGGCTTTACCTACCCTCCGAAATAAGTTGTGCTACAGATTATCTCGCTCAAGAAAAATACGCCAACCCCAGATGGGTTTGAACCCACGAATATCGGGTCTTGAGGTAAAAATTTTATCCCAAGACCGTTGAGGCTGATAATACAAAACTGATTGTATTTCATAATTTAAAATAGAAGTGTAAATATTAAATTAATATTATCACTAAATACGTGAAATCAATAATTGTATTTTTTACTGTAAAAATATAATTTATTAGCATGGATAAATAGAAAAATTTTAGTCGCTTGATAAACTTTCGCTATTTGGCCTTATGTCTTAAAAACCCGAAACCACAACACGAGATTATTTATTTTAAACTATTCTGAGAAATAATGCTTTATACCAACACATGTATGTATAAGTAGCCCCACTGAACCACTTGTCTATAGATATATACAGAATACTATTTCCAAGTTTGATGTTCGGAACAGATGTTAGCAATAACATGCACAAAGCATTCATACCCAGTACCCCCACTCCACCATCTCCCCATTCTACATATGTTGGAAAATGTAGTGAGCGCGTCTCCCTCCCTCTAGATATGTATGTATTTCATTCAATCGACCCTAAATAGGGAAAACAAAACGATCGCTGTGACAAACAAACTGTCAGTTGATAGTCATATCCTGGCCGGATGATAAACACACAAAAATAGCGGCGACAAAGAACGGCAGTTTCCTACCAAGGGGTATTTTTAAATAGGTTTCGATGAAACAATTCAATTTGTTTGTTAAAAATATCTATTCATCTCATAGTCCCAGTATCGTTCAAGTTTGTGTTTTTATTACTTTTTCATTATTACGTACAATACTTATTTAACAATGGTTTAATCAAGAGGTAAGTACGGATAATAAGGATTGTTTATAGGAAATACACATATTTTAATGCCTAGAGTGGGTGGGATATAGAACAGTGATAAATATAATGTATAAAAGGCACCCTCCAGGGCACCTGTCCGAGATTCGAACATTTATCTCTCAGTTACCGGCCATCTAGTAGGTTTGGGGTTTGATGCTTCAGACAACTCAACCACTTTACTTACTGATACTTTATGTTTAACTCTTTATTCAGGTGGATGTATTTATGTTTTAAATAATTGCACTTATAAATCACTAGATATAAGTAAGTTTACTTATGATAAATGTTGATAAACTATTTGCAGATATATTTTTGATGTGTTCACCAAGTCTTACGTCTCACCCGAGCTTTCCTTATATTTACGCTGAGCGAGGTAAATTATTGAGAGAGTGTACCAGTGTTTGTGAGGGGGAAGGGGGAACAAAATTTAAGAGTTATGAACTTCGGGATTCTAACTCAAAACTTCATATTACCAGGAACCCAATATTTTGCGTGAGTGACTCCTGAGATAATGTTGGGTTTCAACTCGCTATTTAAACTATGGTCTTCCCATCAACTACTACTCAATTCCTTACCCTTTCTAGAAGGTCGGTAATAACCATCTCTAATTCGTGCTATAACTTAATAAAGGGTTGGACTTTAGTTCTTCAATCAACCCGGTGACCTTGTTTTCCCTTCCTTCCACCCCAGTAAGCCACATGACCTTGAACTGTTCGATTTCCGATGTGCAGTTATAGCCGCATTCTGTGATGGTACCTCCCTGAACAAGAGGCAGACTTCTCCACTTAGTTTCG
Source organism: Timema californicum (assembly GCA_902141385.1). Classification (NCBI taxonomy): domain Eukaryota; kingdom Metazoa; phylum Arthropoda; class Insecta; order Phasmatodea; family Timematidae; genus Timema; species Timema californicum. The sequence goes on along the minus strand of CABFOW010000002.1, from coordinate 609,331 downwards.
ACCGTTGTCTGCTTGTTCGACATCGGTACATGCTAGACTCATTTAGGAGGATCACCCACAAACACTTTGCCTTCTTCCCAACTGTTCCTGAGAGAAAAACTCCACTATTTCCACAGAGGGTCGGAATATATGGCCGTTTCAAAGTATGTTTACACCAAAAGTCATCAATCTAGCAAATAAAACTGATTATTTTTAATTAATAACAAGTATCCCTCACCTGAGAACGCTAATGTTTTCCAGCCTCAGTAGAGATAATCTTGATGCTGACGAGAGACTTTTTTTTCTCTATCTCCCCTCCTAAACAACAGGTTTAATTGATGGAAAGGCTAAATAGAATGTATTATGACTCCCTGCGCCACAATAACATCTTCGTTCTTGTATTTTTAGTGGTGATATTTGGAACTAATTTTCCAGCGTGTTCTTAGAGTAGATCTGTATATATTTAGAGGCATAAAATTTTCAGAGAACCGACCCAAATCAACCAAGTGTATGAACAATACAAGAGGTTTTGCCTTAAATCATTATGCATACTATAAAACACTCTAAAAGCTATTTTATATCAAATGTTTTAACTACTTTATTATAAATTAATTTGCATTTTCAGAGAAATTTTAAATTCTTATATTTCAAATGTAATATTGAATATTTCTTATTTTAAGTTTTAAAACAAATTTTTAGTGAATATATTCTAAATGTGCCATTTTTAACTTGTTTGTTTTAAGCTATTTAAGATTTTACGAAATATTTTCATAAAATTTTAACTGTTGACTCCAATAATTTATTACAGGGTGGATACAAAACATATTTTACAAAATTCCCTGACTTTTCCAGGTTTTCCAGGCAACATTTTTCAATTTTCCCTGACTACTTTTTTCCAGTTTTAATGGTGGATGATAACTTGTTTTACTTATTATTGATCACATATTAAAAAAAGTTTGTATCTACTAAAAATAAATGGTTTTATCAATTAATTTAACAATCAGAATGTTATATTATTTAGGTATTATTAAATTTTATTTTAATGTTTGGTTGCAAAATTAATGGGATATTTTAGCCATATTTTTTAATTCCCTAACTTTTCCTTATTCTTAGTTAAATTCCCCGACATTTCCCTGTTTTCCCTGTCATCCAAAAATTCCCTGACTTTTCCAGGTTTTCCCTGTTTTCCCTGTCTGTAGCCACTATGTATTATAACATTTTTAATTTGTAGACAATTGATTACAGACAATAATAACTAGACAGTTGTAACTTTTTCATTCTAAATTATTTAATTTTGTTCGCCAATTTCTACTTAACATCATTCAAATACACAATTTTGTTTATACATTTTTATAGAACATCTTTAATTTTTGAACAAATTTCTACAAACATTTATTAAATAGAACGATTAAACCGATTTATTCTTGACTATTTTTATATTAAGACAAATTTTCAGTAAAATGTTTTAAATAAACAATTTTCACTTCTTTGTTTAATGTTATGCTAACTTTATAATTAATAGCTTTAAAATGTGTAAATCATATATTTAGGATGCTCTATTAACAAAAATTAGAATACCAGCTTTCTCTAGATATGTGTTGTTTGAGATTCATGGGTCAAACCATTAACCGCACCCCCTCAAGCCTCCCTCTACATGTGATATAAGGCGTGATACCCATGATAGAATGGACTACTGTTGAAGAGGAAGTGGTTAGGGTTCACATCCCAGCCACGCGAATAAAATATGTGTTATGTAATAGGTTTCCAATTTATCTTCTGAAATAATTTGAATATATTTCCTAATAACTCTTCATTCCGCAGTACTAGCCCATAATTCTAGGTGTATTGATAACCCAAATTGGTAGTTGGATGCTTTGAAAAAATAAAAAATCCATTTGAAATCCAAATGATCTAAGACGTGCCAAATCATCAAACTTATTCAGCCGTTCTAAGCTAAATGTTGGCAGTAAGTAAGATCTTTTGTTCACTTGAAACGATCCTGTTGGCTTTAATCGATCATCGTTGTGTCGGCTGCCCGAGAAATACGCTCAATTAGTTTCGTATACGCGTGAAGGATCCTCAATTTCTTTCGTCTACGCGTGAAGGATCCTCAATTCCTACTCTCAGTTCTAATGCAGACTCCATCCAAAGATGCAATCTAGATGTTACTTGGACACTTTCCCTGACTTGACGTTAGGTGATTAGGTCATCGATATGGTTTGTTTCAAATGAGACCAGCGTCTCCCAACTCTGAAAGATTTCAACAATCAAACAAATTTTTTGGGAGTAGCCCTGATGGTCACGTTGTCTAAGGAGTTGGATTCGTACTGGACTGCATTACTGGTGATGGTAAACTTGAATTAACTATTTTTCCAGATACACACCCTTAATGCGTCAGGGACATGTAAGGTAGAACTCGGGGTAAATTCATCTGAAACTGTGGGTAGTATTAGTGGAAATTCATTTAGAAAAACTCACCCAGCTACAAATCAAGTTACAAACCCCTTGTTACCAACAAATCGGACTAGATTCACCTACATTTGTTCCAATTGCCCAACAATGCGAGTAGGGTTGATATACTAAATTATCAGTCCAGTGATTTTATCCATCGCATATTTATTTTCCTTTCGCAAAACATGGGTTCACTTCCATTAATATACCTTACTTGTCCATGCTTCCATAGGTGCGGGCAGAGATCAAGATTAAATTAGTAAAATGATTAAAATTGGGAAAACAAATCCACTCAAACGTATATAGACTCCAAATTTTAAGAAACGAAATTATGAATTGACAAGATATGACATTTTTACTGTCTCGTGGCCCCTCGTAGAGAGGAAGTACAGTGACTCGAGATTTTTATGGATGTTAAATTTTCATGATCCATTCAACCCGAAACAAGGGTTTTCACGTTGCTGCCGGTTTGTATCCCATTTTAAAAATTGAGATAAAAATTTCTATCCAAGGTTTTTAGAAGGAGACACAGAGGGATCTTTGGAATTAGATGTCGAACCCGAAATTTAAGGGTAATTTTCTTAAAGGCAAAAAGTAAAAAGATATATTTTCTTGAAATATTCTCTAACGGTTTTGGTTCAAATTTATATGTAGGCACTGTTTAACATTACAAAAACAATATTAAAATGACTTTGGGACTATTTTACATAAGCATAAATGTATAATTTTGATCATATCTACGCCATTCTCTTAGATATGAACCAACCTAACATCGCAACTCTGTAAAATACATCCATTAGAAATATATTTTTATAATACTAATAGCTTAGAAGTTATAAGCAAATACGTTTTTTAACTGGAGGTCAGGGAAATGGAGGATTAGACGGTTTGGGGGGGGGGGCGTGGATGTTCCCCTTTTCTCACTATTTCTGTATCAGTAAATGTTATTTCATTCATACTCTTTGGTGGAATTTGATTATTTTTATTCCATTATGTTTCTGCAACAACATATATTATATAGTTTCACACATCTTACAAGTTTTAAATAAGAAATACTCAATTTTTAGGTAAATAAGTGAGAAAGTCTGCGTGGTACAGCATACAATAGTTTATTTTGTTAACTACTTTTTTTAAAAAAGCTTTGAAATCATTAGTCGAGAATAAAATGTCAAATGTATCTCTCCGACATAAAACCGCCCCAGATCCACGATTAAGTTTAAAAACAAAGTAGTAAATTTTTGTTTGTAACAACTGTATGGCCTGAATGTCATTGATTTAATTTAAATATTGTTCTATTACTATAATAGATTGAAGAAATGCAAACAGATTGTGTCAGTTTGTTACGGTTTGTGACTTGTGATCTGCATAGAATATCTACCTACATACATACAGACCAACGACCAACTGCTAAAGACAAACAAACCTCTTTTGCGTGTTTTGACATCAAGACAAAGACTTCTAATATAAATTATTTCAGTATACCTGGCTGGGAGGTGAACCCCTCGTCACTGGGAAAACAAACAATACGAGACTTACGTGTTCGTACGCTTTACCACATACGCTGGTAGATAAATTGTGGAGGTATTGGATAATATTTTACATATTTGAAATACAGATGAATTTTAAAATATACGGGGACATTCACGAAGCTAGGCAACATAGAATCCACTTATGTGTGGCGGGTTTCATACACGATGTTTCTCTAGGGGAGCGTAGCTCGTAGGTACTATCACCACGAGGCTACTCTACATTCTACTCTAGAGCTGTATCCACCGTCGTGTATGTCACATACATTCTTGAAACACATTACAAAGATAAATTATTAAATTTTGCATTTTTGAAAAATAATTTAAATCAATTTATATATATTTGCCTACCCCATAAGGGTTTGGCATTATTAGGAATGTGTGTGTGTGGGTGGGTGTGGGTGGGTGGGTGGGTGGGTATGTGTATATATACACAATAGGATCTGGATAATTCGACTATTTGGGTAAATTTAACCCATCAATATTCCCCACGAAATTCTCATTTAAGTCAATGGTAAAAAAATAACATTTAATTGTGTCTGCTTTAATTGCTTCTGTGTGACAAAGCCATCACGTGATGCCCAGCATGGAAGGAGTAAGGTTTATGTTGCTTGTCCTAATCTAGCATCTTTGTCTCTCATTGTAATCTGACAATTGTAAATTGAAGTGTTTTTACGATGTCTAATCGTGGGACTTACACAATCTTAACCTTAGCCAAGACGGTTGAAGTGATAAGAGGTACGTAAAAGGGAGTGAAAAAGATGTGTTGTATCGCAAAAGAATATGAAATACAGCTGGACACTTAATTTAAGTGCAAAAACCTATAAAGTCTTCCATTTTGAACAGTGAGTTAAATCTTACAATTTTTCTTTTTTGAGTTTTTTATTTATTATGTACAAACAATTTAGATACTCATAGGTTAATTTGAATCATGGATATTTTCAATTTTTTAGATATCATTTGGACTTCGAATTAAAAAGGTTCTACTATATATATGAATATATCTTTCTTTATATATATAAATATATATATAAATATATATTTATATAAATTTATATATATATATGAATCTCGAATATAAAATCCGTTTCTAAATCAAAATATTATGATGATCATAATCACAGGTTAACTTTTACACAATGTTAAAACTTTTCTTTAAATATAATTTTGTTAACATTGAGTAGTAGATTTTTAGTCTGTAACGTCTTGTTATCGACCTCTGCTGTCTTGTGGTAAAGTTATCGCCTAAGAATTAGATGTTCAAATCCAGTCGAGTTCAACGAATTTTTTCTTGAGCGATACAAATCCGTAGCACAACTTTCTTCAGAGGGGAAGTTAAGGCGTTGGTCTCAGGTCGATTGTGGCATATAGAAGAACCCTGGAAGTTATATGAAAATACCTTTAGCGGTAAATTGGTATGTCCTTTCGCACCCGCTTAAAGAAATTTAGTGTGTAAAGCAACAGAGATATAGCAAACTTTCTGAACACCTCTAGTACATGGGATTATACCAGATGGTGCAGGCAGCACTAATCAGCCGAAGTGCTGAGGGAATGGCCAGATCCTGATGGATATAAATAAAATCACACTAACCTTCTTGTTGTTGACTTAAAAGGAATAAGGTCCTGTTGTTAGGTTCGTCCCATAATTATTTTGTGCCAAACAACTAGTAATCATAATAATAGCTTTAAAAATGTGGCAATAATTAAAGTTTGAAGAAAAAAAATTTACTCTTGAAGTTAAGGTTTTTTGAATCTGCGTGTCTCAAATATCCTTAAGGAATTTATGGATTCAAATACTCAAAAGATCCATGCTTAGTTTCCTTTGACCAGAATTATCACTTTTCTAAAGTAATGAAAGAATCATAGGTGGGCAAGTGGATAATAGCCTCATCTTGCCAGGGGTTGGGGATTGAATAACGTCCATGTGTACTTTGGATGATTCTTTCTTTAATGTTTTATCCCCCCCTCTCCCTCCACTCAAATTAGAATACAGTTATTCTAAATTCTAATTTCCCAAGCTCTGCCAGCTAGGCCTGGAAGAGTATTAAGGTGAGGTGTAAAAAAAAAGAAAGAAGGTTAAATTTATCCTTTTGAAAACAATTTTATATTTATAAAAACAACAAATAGAATTCTAATTTTATCAATGTATCTACGTATATTTATGTATTTTATTGCATCTTTAAATTAAAAATTAAAAATTAAATCTATCAAACTCCTTTTAAATCTAAAATCTATTAGATTTTAGCATAAGAACTCACACGGCCTCTTAATTGGCTTTCCGATGGCATGAGGTTCAAATATCAGCTGGGTGCATTTCATTTTTCAAGTAATTACTTGCATGTGATTTATCATTATGGTTTTCCCATTCCATTTTCATGTTAATGCTGGTGTATTCCTTCCTTACTCATATGGGTTTGGTAGTTTTGAGCATGTTCTTTAGGGCACCCAACATTGATGATCGTGTACAAAATATTTATTCAGACCGTATAGTAGTTTTCTTAGTGAAACAAAAATATTTCACAAGTGTTTAACACGACCTTAACTAATATAATATTAATTAATGGAATAGTTAAGGATCACTTGATACATTAGAAACACGGACGCCTTATGTGATTAGGTAGTGACAGGATGTCGGGGTTCTAATCCTTGATAAATGTATTGAAGTAGTTTTTACTAAATGAGACTCCCCGTTCAAAATGAGCACAAACCTTCTAAAATGTTACCTTATTCATTTATAACCCATTATTATACTGTACATGTGTGGATATACCGGACGAATAGTAAGACATAGCACACATACAAATATAAGAGGGTTAACTTTGATAGTAACCCACTTAGGTGGCCGCATGGCCTAAGGCGTCACACTCTCAATAGTTAGATTGCCTATAATGGGGATATCGTGGTTCGATCCCAGTCGGGTGTATTGGAGGAGGAGAGTCCTAAATAGTTTCTCCCTATCTCCACGCAAATGCAGGTACACTTCATCTAAATTCAAATTTACACATCCCTAGAACATTGGCGTAATTGTTATAAAGGTGTACAACCCAAATGGTTAGTAAGACGTGGTGTTAAAAATAAATAAAAAACTTTGAAAAAATTTAACAGCATAATTTGGAGAGAAGGGGTGAGGCATATTTTGGTTAAGCTAGAATTAAACCTTAACCTCCTAATTCACATAAAAGCACCCACTTGAAAAAAAATTAATATAAAAAACTATATTTAAAAACTTTTTTAAAACTCTATTGTGTAATGCATTTAACAAATGGTACACCCCCCTCTCAAAAAGTGTTAAAGTTATCTGATAAACGTATAAACAATAGCGTGCATGACGAGTAGAATCTTTATTTGGTTTAAAAAAACTTTGCTCTAGTTTGAGAAATGAATTGAATCATTTATGAACAGCTTAAATAGAACCTACTGTTTGTTTGTAAAACTTTCAAGTACTTTATATTGAATTAATACTATACACACACACAAAACGAAAATGGTTCTCCAAATAAAAGTTGTGTATAAGTTGAACGTTACCTCTTGCCTGGTTTTGTTGTGTCGTTACGTGTAATTAGTATCCATAGCGACGGGTGGATACGGTTTGTGAAATCGCACGGAAATATCGGGAAAGTAATTTCGTACTTGCTTCTGCATTGACATGACAAGTAGGCAGGGAGGGATTGGTATTGTTTCGAACTTTTACCACCGGATTTGTTAATAAGGACTTTTACCTCTAATCAAGACTGGGTGAGCTTCGACTTAGTCCAATATTGACCACATAATCATCGCCGTACGACAAGCTTATTGGGGCCATTTCCACTTCTATAAACATAAATTAAACGTGTTTACCTAGACGGGGAATTAGTAAATATTATTATTAATGACTTTACTTGAGGTGTCTAATAATCATAAGTAATAAAATATTCGACATGAGAATGAACACACTTTAACTATAATGGTGTATGGCACAAAATTATTACTAATAGTTCTGTGAACAGTAGACCTTGCTCCATCCATTAAAAATATGTTAAGTACACCTTGTTAAGAGTTATGTATTATTATTATCGTTACCAAACTCTTTAAGATTACCCGCCTCAGTGGCGTAGTTGGCTAACGCGCTTGTCGTGTTGAGCTCGACTGCTGAGGACAGGGAGATCAAGGTTAGAATCTCGGTCGGGTGAACTGAGGGTGGTTTTTCCTAAATGGTTTTCCACTCTCTCTCCACGCAAATGCGGGTTAACTTCCTCTAATTCATCCTTCCCGGTTCCTAATCCATTAGAGTAATTAGTACTTAAAGCGTATAACCCGAACGGGTAGTAAGATGTGGTGCTAAATATTATTATTATTATCTTTAAGATTTCTCTTGAGATTTTAAGTTGACATATTCCCCTTGGTAATCAAGTTAGACAGAACACAATTGAATCAGATATTAAATTATTATATTCATAGATTATAACCATTATATACTTTGTTTTAAGACGTTATTCTTGCAACATATGTCAAGATTCAAACGAATGCAAACGAGGTACTCAATCAATTGCTTAGAGTTTTAAATTTAAATCATTAGGGACGAGCTGTTAAATAAAACACTTTTTGAGTAGCCATCATACTGAAACGGATAACCATGTCACAAAACTAAGTAAACCCTTAGATCACCCGATGCTCAAAAATGTTCATGGCAGATTTGGTTAAAATTGATAGGTGCCTTTAGGAGTAATCGCAGAACCAACATACATATGAAATGCGAAATGTTAGAGTTAAAACAGTATCTTATTTCATTAAGTCAATAATGCAAGTTGTGCGTATAACCCGAACGGGTAGTAAGACGCGGTGCTAATAATAATAATAATAATAATAATAATAATAATGCATGTTTTAATTCATTACTGTAAACGTAATGTTTAATTTAAATATAATTTCACTTCCCTTATCCTGTATTAGCACCATTTAGCCATACAACGTTGTTGGTGACGCTTTTATAAGACCGGCAAGTGCGTTAAGTTGAATTGAAGGATTTCATCAATTAAAAAATTGTGAGTTAAGACAATTTAAAATATTGTTGAACATCGACTAAGAAATAAGTTGTAAGGGACTTCCCGCTTGAAAGGAAATATCCTCATACAGGGGTATTTATCACAAAAAGGGGCAGTTCTGAACTTTTAAAGCCATGAAAACAATAGTAAATTATTTTTTAATCTATTATTAAAACCCTATTGAAAAACAAGGGCTATATCTATTTTTGAATTTCTTACTTTGATCTCAGAGCTATGGGATGTTACGAGAAACGTCATTGCTAAAGGTTGTTTTATTTTTGTGTTATTAAAAAAAACTTAAAAGCCAAAATGCAAGGATTTTAACTCTTCTTTAGTGTTATTTGCTTTCATTAACTATATTTTGAAATTAGAAAGAAAAAAAAGTATTTATTAAATTTAGGATATTTTAACGGCTACAGCGTTTATTAGGGCTCAGGTAGATGGCCACCTTAACACCATTGCTTATTATTATAAGGTGTTCTGTCTTATGACAGGGCCATTCATTTGGTCAACGAACTTAGGCCACCAATGTGCCCTGTTCTCTGCCTCCTCCTTCACCTACCAGAAATTTCTTTTTTCCTTCAAGTAATCTTGTACTTGAATATTACTTATTCCTAAGCTCCTCTTTCCCTAAATACTTATCCTATAGCTAATTATTTAATATATAACTATAAGATATTTGACAAATGAGAAAATCATGCATTATCATTGGGCTCTCTAAAATTATCATATTACTTAAATAAATATTTTATAATGAACCTAGATAATTAAACATAAGACAAATGGTGCTCTACTCCAAATGTTTTGTTTTGCGTCTCTGCAGCAATGTGAAAACTTGTTTCGAAATTTATCCAAAATTGTATGGCTTATGTAATCTCACTGATGTATAGTTTTGTAGATGTTTTGTGGCATTCAGCTCAACCCAGTTTTATTTTAGAATTGAGTGTTTTTTAGATTAGAATTCGATTTATGCTCTCTTTGCAAATGTAAATAATGTTATCTGTCTTAAATAAGGTTAATTATGTAATGCTACAACAACTGTTACTATAATGCAAAGCTATTTATCATTCAATAATATTATAGTATTTTTACAATTGACTTTGTAATGTCCATTACGATTTGTTTTATTGTTTCTTTAACTCACATGACTCCCATGCACGGCTCTGAATGAGCCAGATGGTGGTCTTGTATAGATGATCACAAGATTTGATTGATGACAAATTCTTAGGCAATTTATTATGTACTGAACATTTTTAGAAAACAACTTTTAAAATATATTGATATGGACTGCATGCCTTGTTACGATTATTCACCAAAATTATCCATTATATAGAGTGTACGCAATAACATTATTGTAATATGTCAATGATTGATATGATTGGTCAACATTCAAACCGAAATAATCTACTGGTTTAATCCACTTGACCAGTTGGCTTTGAGGGCCTTGAATTTTCGAACAAACAAACAAACAAATATGATTAACTTCAACCAGGTCTGTGCTCCATGTACTATTTGATGTATGTTTGATTTACCTCTACATCAACGATTGTTTATTCCGTTATTAAATACATATTCAAATTTTATCTGTTCAGCTCTTACACCGGTGGGCACATAGTACAGGGCGTTAGGTGATATTTCCTAGTTCATCCATACCCACTCTTCTTTTATGCTTTAATATTGGAGCTCCTAAGTCCTATTTTGCTGGAAGAACCTTCTGGAAATACTTTTGAGCTTAGAACTTGATACTTCTGGAAATATGTAAATTTTCTGTTCTATCATTAAGTTTATATTTCTGGAAGGACAACGAAAATACCGTACATTGTTGTTAATTGCGTCAGTTTAGTAGAAATCAATAATTTTAAATGCTATTTAATAAATTAGGTACCGCCAACTGAATATTTTTCATTAACACCTAATTTTAATTGAATGGGAAATATTTATAAAGAGATTGAAAAATTACGTTAGTTTAAAATAATTAGTTTATAAATCCTGAATATAATTATGTCTATAGCTCACCTTATTGGCCGTTTGGTCAAATGCATCACTTTGCAATATACTAGACTGTTTGTGATAGGTATACTGGGGTTCAAACCCTTGTCGGGTGTACTGATTGTTTTGTTCCTGAACTGTTTTCCATTCTTACTCCATGCAAACGCGGGTACACTTTATCTTATATCAAACTTTCTCATTGATAACACACTAATGCTATTGATACATATCTGTATATCACAAACAGGTAGTAAGACGCGGTACCAAAAAGTAATATATTCGTATATGCGACTATTCTATATTTTTAACAAAGTACACATCAAAATGTGTTGTTAAAACTAATTGTAATTTATTCAAAATCAAACCTGAAAGTTGATACTTACCCAGAAATATTTATAAATGTTCCATAGCATTTAGAGAGGTCCCGTATTGCGCAAATTCCGCTGTCTAAAATAATTTTCGCTATTTGAGACGTCAAAATAAGTTAAATTTCCAAACACTTTGTCACAATTTATTAGAGTATCTTTCTTTTTTTCCGTTCATCGTATCACTCAACAAGATTTTTTTTAATGATGGACATTTTAACAATTGTTTCAATGGTCTAAGTTTCACGGCAATTAATCACTTATAAAAGCTATTAAATATGTTATAATGAAGAGGATCTTTTGAACCGCTGGCAGAACGTTGAGAATGATACCATATAGTCTACGTATTGAAGTACAGATGACGTGCGTTGCAGACTTGGAGAAATCTCCCGTTATTAAAGAAGGAATTTTTTATTTCCAAACTAGGTTCATACCGAATTGTAGGCAAAAGGAAACATGTCCCTTAGTGATTAATAACTTTAAATTTTAGTTTTTATAAAAATAATAATTAATAATTAATTTTTAATGCCGTTTCTTATTGATATTTATCATAACATGATAACTGCATTCCATTCCACACCAATAGTTACTTGGTCTAAACAAACTGGATCACTGGTGAAGGAGAGGTCAGGGTTCAAATCCCAGAGGGTTGTACTAAAATTGGATCTTCCCAGCGGTTTTATGACTCTCACTCTCTACGTAAATTCAACAACAATACCTTTAGATTTTTATTTTATTAATCCTTATTCCATTAACATAAATATACGGATAGCTTGGGCAAGAGGTTAAACGTGAAGCATATGGTAATAAAGACTACATTTAGAAATAAAAGACTTGTATGTATATATTTACCAAAGCTCTTGATATATTTTCCTCTAATTAAATCGTTTTAATTATTCAAACACGAAGAACTGTTTACTACCCAATAACACGCATTTTATTGCGTACTCTAATAGTTTTAAATCTACTGTATCACTTGTTGCGTTGTATGACCGAAGGTTGTTTTCATTGTTTGAGAATTAGTTCCAATAGCTTATCATTATTCTTTTATAGTTCTTTATAAAGCTTTAATAACAATTGAGATAATAATCTGAAACTTGTTTCAACTATTTTAATGACACAGGAGGAAGATAGATTAATTTAAAGTTGCTCCACAATATTCTACCTTGAGCTAAAATTACCAAGCAATGAATTACAGACTCCTGGGTTAAAGTGAGGATTGCACTCCTTTACGCCAGCCCTAGCAGCCACTGTCTGCAACTATAAATAAGTTTTGGTAGACCACATACATTATATTCATAAGTGTATTTAAATATTAAAGGTCATAAATAAGAAATATAATCTAAACTCCTTTCTACGGCTAAAGTGATGAATGAAGCCAAAATCATATTCCAAAGACCCAAGCTTGCAGATACGTGGACTGAAATTAATGTCAAGCTCACCTAGTCTGGTTTGCCAGTGATGGGAATGTGGGGGTTCGTATCACATTCGGGTGTGCTTTAGATGGTTATTCCTAAATGGTTTCCGTACTTTCCTCCATTCAAACGCGGGTGAATTCTACTTTATTTAAATTATACTTTTAATATTCCTACGTGATTAGAATAATAAAATGCTTATATTTTGGACGGATGTTAAGACTAGAAATAAGTATCGTTCCATAGAACCAGGTTCAATTTAACTCATTTATTTGACATTTAATTTCCATCTCAAGCTTGTTGTTTTGGAATAAGCATGTTTGTAATTTTTTTTATTGACATATTTTAGTGTTATACACCCCAAAATCAAAACTGATCATTTCGTGATTTGGGTGGATTTCTGACCTTTCTGTAAACTGTCTTGAAAAAACTCTTCCGGTTTATAAATTGGGCAAATCTGGTTCTGCCCAGTTATTGGTTTGGCTGGTTAATGAACTGGGCAGCTCCAAGCGCTACATAATTCATTAACTGGAAGAGTTTTATGTTCGCTCCAATAAATGGACACGCTAAAAACCGGTTTGGTCAAAACTTTAATCGTTTTAGATGGGAATGTTAGGCTTAGCTGGTTTGGGTTAGTTTATAATTCTTAATATGTAATATCTGGAAACGAATTTCATTTAAACTTTTATTAGCTAGGACAATAATTTCCAGTCCATGAAATGAAAAAGGGTTCATGGAATTTTTTTTCCCCAGATCTAGAAATGGTCTAGAGAAGGAGCCAGTTCGTGGAATGGACATAAATTTGCCCAATTCACGAAATTGATTTAGTATTTAACATATATATATATATATGTGTGTGTGTGTATGTGTATGTATGTAAATACATATATATATGTGTGTATGTGTATGTATGTATATACATATATATATGCCTAAAAAATAAAAAATTATAATAATCCAAACCAGGCCAGAGCAGTTTTGTCTACACTCTACTAATATTACTACATTACCTAAATAATATTCCCTTTTCAATAAAAAGCAATTTGAAAATGTTCTCACTCTGAGCTTTACACGAAAAAGCCCGCTAATGTAAACGTGAATGTGATACATTAGTGGTTTAGAATTTCCATTGAAAATACAAAAAACAGCATTAAGTAATAGAGAATGTTTACTGGTCTCAACGGATCATTTAATCTGGTTGAAATTCACTAATTTTGTTAATGGAATCATTGTGAAAGTTTCAATCATACATTCAAAATATTATCAAAAACAAATGTAAAATACCTAATACATATTTTTATTTGTTAAAAACCGTGTCTTACTACCTGTACGTTCTCTTTTTATGTAATTACTCTTATAAGGCAGGGATAAAAAAAGGAAGAGTATAGAGTAATATACCGATGTTTGTGTGAGAAGAAATTGTAAACAATCTGTGTTTGAATCCCCGCTGAGTCTACTACAGGTGTTCCTTCTCGTCTATGTGAATAGTACATTTAGTTTCTTAACTCTACCTTCCTTATCTCTGACACATTGAAGAAATTAGAATGTGTATAGCTCGTACGGTTATATAAATGCAACCTGTGGAGGTGGAATATTGTTTTATAGCGACGAAAAATTTAGTTAATATTTTGAAACTTGGGAGCAGCCTGTTTTAATAAATCCTTTTTATGGATTATTGTTTTTTTCTCCTTGCATTAGTTCAAAATACGGTCTTTATTCGGCGCCCCCCCTATCCCCCCTCTTCCCCCCAGCAAATGACTGATGCGAAATCGATAGCGAATTTCCACTTTGGTCTGTACGTATTCTTATGTCTTGACGTAGAGTACTAAAAAAGTAAGATGGATAGTTTTGGGTAGACTCTCATTTATATGTAAAAAAAAAGTTAAAAGAGAATGTAGAGTTTGAAGGATTTTATTGGTTCATTCTTTATACCTTTGTGTTGTTTATGAGTTTGACGGTAGGTAGAGCTATTGGTAGATTAATAATTATAAGTTACTTCTATGTATTATATTGTATTTAAATCGATTTAATTTGATTGTTCGTCTATTTAATTAGATTTAACAAGAACTTTAATGTATTTATTTTTCCTTTTTTTTATATCCTCCTACTAACAATTTAGGCTAAACGCATAGAATTTACAGGGCTATTTTATGTATCTTAGTTGGTCCTTTCATAACAATAAATTAAGAGTAGTAAAAATATGTGTATGCATCAACCAAGGTATCTATCTTGTATGGTATTCTCGTGACAGGAAGGTTGGGGTACGAATCCCGGTTGACTATACTAGGTGATGATTTTCCTAAATACTCTTGAATTCTACATGCCCAAAAATATCGATGTATTTCCTTTAAAACTCTACATTATTAGTTTAAGGAACGTGTAAAAAAAAGTACATTCCAACTCAAATTAAATCTCATTTAATAGACAACTTGATATTTGTGTTAGTAAAGACTTGCTTTATATTTAACTTTTTTATAATATTACTATATTAACTGAACCCGTGTAAACGCACACAAAGGCCTCAGTCTCGACTTGTTTGATTTAACGACAACGTAGTAGTTTCCGGTTGGACTGGGGTGTTTTTCCAGAAAAATGTTTACTTATTTATTAAATTTTCAGAATCGCGCCTTATTACCTGGCTAGGTCATACACACATGCGCTAACTACGATAGTGAATTAAAAATGCGTAGGGCTAAATTTAGATTAAGTGTACCCATATTTGTGTGGATGGCAAGTGTAATACCTTTTATGAAAATATTTATTTGATTAAGATAGGTTATATCTATGTTTCTATCCATTTATTTTGATACCAGTGAAACGTCAAACGTCGTTGAAAATGAGCTAATTTCCACCTTTGGACATACATTTTTAAACTTAAAATGTGAGTTTTTATAATCAAATAAGGAGGGATTTCTATTTTGTAGTGAGCCATATTTTAAAATAAACCACTTGTTAAATAGCGTGTGATTTCTAAACGTCTGCAACGCGTCTTGGAACTCTGGTAGTTAGCTCCTCAGATAGAATATTAAGCTTAAGAGAGCTCAACTTGTTTGGTACAAATCTCAACTTAACTGAGCCCAACTTCTGATTTTATTTGTTATCTTCAGCAAACTACGTTTTCCTTTCTACGCCATCCCCCCTCCCTCCGTTTTCCAAGCCTTCTCCCATCCCGCCTCTTTTGTTCTCCCTTCTTTTGTTGTCGTAGTATTTACCAGGGTGACGCTTTAAGGGGTAGGAAGGATAGGGGCGGGGGTGAGTGAAACTTTTGTTGACTGTGTCTTCTTCCTTTCCCCAGTGGAGTTCGTGTCTGCTGAATGCTGGAGGTAAAGAGGATTGGAAACATCGGTGCTGGACCGTGGAGACATACCCCCTTACTCTTTACCCATGGAGACCAACAAATCTTTTATTTCTGTCCACGGTCATCTTTGATAACCTGGCCACCAATATTTCTTTCTACCTTCAGCCCAGTTGACGCAACTCTTATGATTGGGGTCTGGACCTGGAGGCTGGGTTTTTCTGGGGTCTCTTTTTAAAACTATAGTGAAAAAATATGTATTGCAGCAAAGATTAAAAAAAAAGAGTTCAGCAAGTCATATCGTCTCTATAAAAATCTTATGACTAAAGACCTAATGGTAACAGAAGGGCGCTTATTAAATTTTGGACCATCACTGGCTACCATGCCTCTAAGGCGTCAAGCTAACAATAGAATGGACTGCAGTAAATGGGAAAGTCGAGCTTAAAATTCTGGCTTGGTGCACCCATTGGCTTTCTACTTCGGATCTGTCACTGTAGTTTTCACATCATCTTTACATGCTAGTGCGGGTGCATTTACAATAACTACCCACCTCATCACTATTTCATAAACGAAACAAACAAACAATCATATTTCCCTAACCATATGCTAACACTCATAATCAAATTTTAGGATTAAAATTGATATTATTTTGGCTTTAAAAAGCCCTAAAATTTTATGTTTGTATAATAATTATATATATTATAAAAACAGTTTTAGGGATGAACTAAAATTATCTGATAGGATCAAGACGTTAGAGCTCAGAGTTGTTGACACACCGTTGATGTTTATGGCATTTGTCGACCTTCCCCCACCCCCACCCCCCTTCCTCTTTCTCCATGTGTAGTTTAGTAATATTGCGCATTTGGCTGTGCTCAAATGTCTAATTTTAAGTTCACAACATAATTTTGGTTTTCGCGTCTCACAGACATATCTTCCATGTGTAGTTTAGTAATATTGCGCATTTGGCTGTGCGTAAATGTCTAATTTTAAGTTCACAACATAATTTTTGTTTTCGCGTCTCACAGACATATCGACGTCACATAATATAGGCCTACTGGGCTGTGTGTATATATAACCTATGTTTTCAGTACCGTAGATACGCGCGTATTTGCCCTATCTTTAAGTTCTATTCTAAATAAATCATGACAGACGTTGATACTGTGTACCTTACTGCATCAAGTTTTACCTACGCTGTTGTCTCTTTTAATATATGTTGATCCCGGAGATAAGACAACACCTTTGTTTTTCTATTTTCCAATTTATGTCCTTTCCAAAAGCCCCAGATCATCTTAATTCCAGCTTGAATTTTAATGGAAGCTACTAGATGATCAGAGACAAGTGCGAAGGTAGTATTTGTTGTATTACTAGAAATATTTGTCATCGCTCTTATTTTTCCTTGTTTATTAAAGGATAGTCCTCCCGCTTTATATTTTTGAATAAACGCAGCTGCAACCCCATCAGAATTTGGGCCTCCATGGCCGGATTGATAACACGTTCTTGGGTTATGAAGTAGGCACGTTCTGGAACAGTGTGAGCTCTGGGCTTTTAAGAGAGAGAGAGAGAGAGTAGACTTGTCTGTAAGCAACGCGTGCAGTTTAATTGTCGCGTGTGGGGAAATGCCCTACGTACAATAATTTATTTTCAAAGGTTCAACCCTCGGGTTTTTACGTCACTGAATCACCAGTTACAGCCACATGTTATTATTGTATAACCATTGCTACCCACATTAAGTTTGCTTACAATTTGTTGCATGCATGTTACTATAGTTAAGTACATTATTTTGTTATTGATTACGATCGTTGGCACTTCCACAAGCCAGGCATACTATGACCACTTTTATGGGTAGCAAAACATGACAACGGTAGAATATCCAAACTAAAANCTTCTTTGGTGCTGACTGACAGCTTTGAAAAGTTACCAGACCAAATTATGTATCCCTACGCCGAACCATATGATCTGCAAAAACATGTGTTCAGCAGCTGTAACTTCTGACAGTCAACATTTAGGTATATACCTAGTTGTTGTCTGTCAGAAGTCAGCTGTGAGCTGTCAGCCAGCACCAAAGAAGCCATGGGGCTACTATACATAATAAATACAGGGAGTGAGTAATAAAAAAAATACTTCGCACAATTATGTAGGATATATAATTTAAATTTGATCTATACTAATATATTAAAAAATTGTCGCCATTATGACGTAAACATTACAAATCAGTTACAAAATGTCTTAACTGTCACTGAGATATACTACAGACCTTATAATTTGGACAAACAAGGTTGACTTTGGTGATTTCTCTAGGGTTTCTATACATCAAACACATGTTTATTATTTTAAACCTCTTAATATTATCCATCTGGGCTGGAAGAATTTTACCTTAATTTGAATTGAGGAAGAGTAGTAAAATTAATATACCCTCAGTTCACAATCAACAGAGATTCAAGCGCCGACTTTACCATGAACGACAAACCAGAAAAATTTCACTAAACAAGGAAGTGGTAAGTACTAAGGTGACGTCACCATAACGTCATCATTTGCTGTTTATTTGAGCAATCCTCTCAAAGAATTTATTTCCAAAGTAGATGTTACTTTATTTTAAATCTTTGCGGAAAATACTAATATTAGACTACTAAAATTTGTTCATACTATCTAGAAATTAAGTTGATGTAGGTCTGTATTTGAGTTATTTTCAAACAATTGTCGACATCGGTGGTCTTGGGGTAAAGTGCTCGCTCCAGGACCCAATGTTCGTGGGTTCAAACCCAACCATGGTTGACAGCTTTTTCTTGGGCAGTAAAAATCCGCTACACGGCTACCTTTGGAGAGGAAGTAAAGCCATCGGTTCATGAAGTGCACGTTAATTATCTTAAATAAAAAAAAACTAATATATTAGGTTATAAATTATTCGTTTACATTATTAGTTTAAAAGCTTTCATTATACTGATAAAACATTTATAGAAATTTCAAAAGATGTTTTAAAAATACATTAGATAAGTCATATTTAGTCTTTAGATCAAATAGAACACACAAACTCTTTGGATCCAGAGAAATCATCAACAGTTTGTTCTTAGTTTTATTGCAGATAATAATAAAATAACTGCTATGGAATTATATGAATACAGAATTTAGCAATACCAGGTCTGGTACCATTAAAGAATTTTCTAGATTGAAATAAACTATGTGCTTTCATGACATATGCCATTTCAACTAATTTTGTAATCGCTAATTAGAGTACAGTTAAATAAGTGTATTTTTATGGATTACCATAATATTCCATTTTATTTAGTACCGCATTTTACTATTTGTCTAGGCTATATGTATTTTAATCTAGTAAAGACATCATCAACATCTGTAGGCCTATCTATTCTTGATTTAGCGCAAATAAACGGGACATTTATTTTACTCTGCGCCTGCTCTTGTTAGTAAGCACGGATTAGGGACATTTTTCAAACTTGCGCTGGAGTATATATTTTGTTTCTTTGGTGAATTCAGGCCCAAGCTCCAGTTTCTGCCCTAAAGTGGTTCAACCAGCGATATAAAAAAAATGTTGGTGTATAGCCAGGGATTTACCTGGCGTCACATTACAAAAAGACGCCAGCAATGGTGCACCGTTTCCACCCCTTCTTCTCTTCTCACCTTCATCTCACGAGTCGCCCCCCAACCTCCCTCTCTTGAAAGATAGCAGTGATCCCTACCGTCAAGTTGCCGGGACAAAGACTCAAGCCATCCCGATATTTCCCAAGGGGTAGACTAAATCTGTTCGACAGTGTTTTATTTCTGTCGATCAAGAGCACAGCCTCCACTCGTGTGAGAGAAAGAGCGGCATCAACTAATTTTGTAATCGCTAATTAGAGTACAGTTAAATAAGTGTATTTTTATGGATTACCATAATATTCCATTTTATTTAGTACCGCATTTTACTATTTGTCTAGGCTATATGTATTTTAATCTAGTAAAGACATCATCAACATCTGTAGGCCTATCTATTCTTGATTTAGCGCAAATAAACGGGACATTTATTTTACTCTGCGCCTGCTCTTGTTAGTAAGCACGGATTAGGGACATTTTTCAAACTTGCGCTGGAGTATATATTTTGTTTCTTTGGTGAATTCAGGCCCAAGCTCCAGTTTCTGCCCTAAAGTGGTTCAACCAGCGATATAAAAAAAATGTTGGTGTATAGCCAGGGATTTACCTGGCGTCACATTACAAAAAGACGCCAGCAATGGTGCACCGTTTCCACCCCTTCTTCTCTTCTCACCTTCATCTCACGAGTCGCCCCCCAACCTCCCTCTCTTGAAAGATAGCAGTGATCCCTACCGTCAAGTTGCCGGGACAAAGACTCAAGCCATCCCGATATTTCCCAAGGGGTAGACTAAATCTGTTCGACAGTGTTTTATTTCTGTCGATCAAGAGCACAGCCTCCACTCGTGTGAGAGAAAGAGCGGCAAGAGAGAAGGAATTCTCAATACCTGAACATTCCTTTCTTTTTTTATATAATGCCATTGAGAAAGGGCGAGGGGGGTATTTGAACTCTAGGAAATCCGACACTTACTTTCTAATGTTTCTAAATTAGTTTTACTTTTATAGGTTCTTGTAGCATAGTCTGCTGCACTATTTATTTTACATGACATCAATAAATAATTACATTTAAACACAAGTTCCTAGTTCATTGCTCACAAACACAATAATAATAATCAACATATGTTTTACCATGTTATGGATTACAGATATCACAGCACTGCTCAAGGTATTAAAGTTAAGGTTCAATCACTGAACATTCTATACTTACCTAAGACCTTGCTGCGTTAAAAATGAGCAAGTGGGACGTAAATACGTGGAGCTGAATACGTGAGGTTATCCTTCACATTAGAGGAAAAATAACTTTCCCTTTGAAAATGTGGAATACAAATAAAAAAAAGAGTTAAATATCAAGTTTCATTTGTTCTTCGAAAGCTGTAGGCTTTTGTAAATATAATTCTCCTTTAGTTATGAAATGTGGCGTCAGGAGTTGATTCATATAACATCCAAAAAATCAATGTTCCAGTTAAACAGTCACACAACTGTTCAGGAATATCCACATTTACACCATAAGAGTTTGGTTTGAGAAGGTATAATTCATATAGGGAATGTGCCCACATTTGCGTTGAGTTAGGGTGGAAAGCATTCTAACTAACTTGATTTGAACTCGTACCTCTTTATTGGCTTCAAACTAAACCTGACGAATCTACTTGCTCATCGATGTGAGTTTCACACATAAAATTATTATTTAATTTAATAAAAACTTATATTCATACAATTTTTAAAAACTTAATCTCATTAGCCATATTAATTCTGAGACTTTTTTTGTGAAAAGTTTTAATTCATTATTTAATTATCATTGTAGTGTTTCATCACCAATATTTAAATATGTGTTTTAAAGACGATGAAGCTGAGTTGCACTAAACATGTGAGCTTTTATAAGATATTTTTTCTGGTGCCGGTGTGGGATATTTTAACACATGTACTGTATTATGTCTAGTTCTGAACAAACCTAAATTAAATTATTTGGTTTGTTTTAAATACAATTCATATCTCTTATAAATGTAGTGTTATTTCAAAATACAAGACTTGATTAAAGTATATTTTTTTATTTTTGGATTTACCGTAAAGTCTCTATATTCATTAAAAAAAACAGAATAAATATTTAGTTTGTACGTTTACATCACGTCACATCACCTGTGTGCAATTTTTGAGGGGTAAATTTTACTCGAATAACAAACATAGTTTATTCAGTTTAAAGGGATCTTTAATAAAAATATACCTGACTTTTAGCAAGTTTTTTTAACCAACTTAATGCGCTGTAGATATGTTTATAGAAAGTTCGGGTTGGTAAATATAATACCGTAATTAAAAGCAAGCACCAGAGTATTAAGCGATATTCCACTTTCGCAACATATAAAGACTTAATTTCAACTTGACAAGGATTTGGATCAGTTTCTCAGAAAATTTTTGTTATAAGCTTAACATTTAACAGTCTTGAGGATATCCGAGTGCTACATCACCATTTATCTCTATTTAAACATACCTCGGTGACCTTATGGTCTAAAGCAGGGGTCCCCAACCCTATGCCCGCGGGTGTCATGGCGCCCACCGAGCCTTTTGCGTTTTCCCGCCAATTTTTGACCACAGCTGAAATGTTCTTAACTAATAATTTTAATTTAACTTTTCCGACAAAAATCAAGTTTTTGCTTATCTCCAGGTATGTTGTTCTCTCTTATTGAAAGCCCCCCTCTTTCCAATCCCTCCCCAATCCCTCTTTCTTTGCCATCTCATTTACAACGTCTACTTTTACTCGGAACCACATTAGTTTCAAGCTCTCTTGTGTCTTTATTTTGTTCGTGTTAAGCCCGTAAATAAAGCAGTATTTTTTAAATATATTTTCTGTCAACTCGGAGGGGGTTGAACCCCCCTTCCTTCCCCATGGCTACAGCCTTGAGTATTACCCACAACCACATGCAACATCACAATCGCTGTTGGAAACTTAACATGGCAGTTGACCGGCCGTGTATAAAGCGTTGAGGCTAACTTCTGAGCCTGGCGGGAGTTAGTAAATTTGCCTTGAAAAATTAAGTGGTGCCCGCCGCAATACCGTTAGTTTTGAATGTTCTCTAAAGTACAAAAATGTTGGGGACCTCTTTTCTAAAGCGTCACTTTCACAGTAGACTAGACTGCAGGTGACAGGGAAATTGGGGTTCCCAGTTGGGTGTACTGAGGGTGGGTTTCCTAAATTGTTTTCTACTCTCCCAATCACGTAAATTCAGGTACACTTCCTTTAAATTCAACCTTCCTCATCCTTAAATCACTAACATCATT
The DNA here is from genome assembly GCA_902141385.1 of Timema californicum. Classification (NCBI taxonomy): domain Eukaryota; kingdom Metazoa; phylum Arthropoda; class Insecta; order Phasmatodea; family Timematidae; genus Timema; species Timema californicum. Next base: position 586,441 of record CABFOW010000002.1, on the reverse strand, counting down.
AGTACATATGCGTACAAATGAACCGTTAGTAAGATGTGGTGATAAAAAAAAACTATATTTAATTTTGTCCCAAGCTTTTTATATTACCCGTTTTGGTGATCACGTGGTCTAACACGCTATTATCGCAGTAGACTATACTGCCGATGATGGGGAGATTCAAGGTTAAAATCTCGGTCTGGAGTACTTAGGGTGGTTGTTCCAAAATGGTTAGTAGACTATACTGCCGATGATGGTGAGATTCAAGGTTAAAATCTCGGTCTGGAGTACTTAGGGTGGTTGTTCCAAAATGGTTTTCCACTCTCCCTACACTCAAATACGGGTACACTTCCTAAAAATATAACCTATATAATATTTAAAACCAATATCGTAATTAGTACAGTACATAAGCATATAATCGAGCGGGTAGTAAGACGTGGTGCTAAAAATAATCTTATGTTAATGTTTAAGAAACAAGTCCATATATACAACATATTTTAAAGAAAACCAATCATAATATTCGTAAGCCACAATGATACAAACTTCGGGGGGGGGGGGGGTAACAGTCTGCCTCTCAAAGCACTCGGCCTCTTTGACGAGGAAATAATTGTATTTGTGAAACGTTTCGTGGGATGGGCGTGTGTTGAGTGCAACGCCTAGAGCCTTACTAAATGGTAAACACAAAGTAAGCCTAGCAGCTCTCCATCTTCTGCTAAGGTTATAGTGAAATATTGAAGGAAAATGTTTGAAGTTTCATGTTGCCGATCATTCCTTAATCATGCCCATAATCTTGTTTTTGTGTTCATGGAGTCTTGGCTATAGCTTTGTCAAAAATATCATCGATTTTATTTGACAAGTATACTGCAACTAAAAGTTTTACTAGAAGTAGCTCTTAGGGATCAATTTTCCCCCCACATTTGTTTATAAATTTTACTCCCATCATATCTATTTATTCATTGTTTTTGACAGGATATAAAATATTTAGATCCATAAAAATATGTCTATGCCTCCATGTTTCCAAGAATCCTTTTTTATCTTATGATTATTATCTTTATTGATGAACTATTAAGGCGTTATTTGGTATCTATATAAGAACAATGAATACGACTTACAGACTAATTCAACCTTATAAAAATATACATTCTATATATTAGCTGAAACTCATTGTATCCTGCTTAGCATTTTTTATCACCACATATTACTAGCAGTTGGCTTGTATGCATGCTCCATAATATGTTCCAAGATGTTCTTCCTGCTATATTATCCAGATCCGCCTCAGTGGCCACATGATCTAAGGTAACACTCCCACAATAGACTAGACTGATGATGGCAGGTTTGATCATGGTTAGATCCTGGTAGGGTTTACTGAAGTATTTTTCCTAGATAATTCCCCACTCTTTCTCCACACAAAAACGAGCACACTTCCTCTAGATTCAACCATCCTCGTCCTTAAACCATTAGCGTAATTAGTATATAGCAGATAAACCGAACGGAATGTAAGATGTTGTGCTAGAAAAAATAATGTATATTATATTGCTGACGATGCTTTGTTTCCTGCTTTGTAATATGTTCCTTGTTGTACTCCATTTTTTGTTCTCACTAAATACGTGTTTAACAACTGGTCCCTGCTTCGTATTTCTGTGCTTGCCTTGTCGCTGAGAAGTCATGAGGGCTATCGGAATACTGATCCCTGATTGGTTTCAGCAATTAGTGTGTGCATGCCTGTGCCGTGTTCCTCATACATAATATGCACTAGGATAGAGACAACGATATACACTTACCGTTCTGGAACCTTACGACACGACCAGAATATGGTATTTTGGTACAGAAACAACATTCGTGATTTGGTTTGAACTTGTTCTTTATTTATAGAAATTTAGCTGTCTTTATTTTTATAGTGATTAATTTTATAGTTGTGAAAAAATAGCCTTATTTTTTCTATATAATTTATATAATAGAATAAAACTTAAGCTTAAACGTCCTTTGAAATAATGTGCTTAACAGGACTGATATTTGGCTTCTTATAGAATATGAGAGAGTTGGTAGAATTAATTGGGGGAATAGTAGTTACTTTTTAATACCCCATTTATCTGATTCGGTGGCCCCTTGGTTTAACACGCTAATTTCGTTTTGGACTAGATTGCAGAGGTCAAAGAGATTGGGGTTCGATCCTGGTTGGGAGCACTGAGAGTGGTTTTACTAAATGGTTTTCCACTTTCATTCAACACAAATGTGGGTTGCACTTTCTCTAAATCAAGCCTTCCTAATTCTAACCCATTAGAGTATTTAGTACATAGGCGTATAACCTGAAAAGGTAGCAGGAAGCTGTGCTAAAAATAAAAAACAAAATATCCCATTTCCCTGAAATTACATTAATAAGGAAACAAATCCCATTTCCCTGAAATTACATTAATCAAGAAACATATCCCATGAAATAGAAATACAAAACTAGCTACTATACAAATTATCAAGTAATATCTATCATTTAAACGGAACTTTCGAATACTGCTTTATGTTTTGACCAAACAATTAGTTATCTGGTTGTTGCAAACAACTTGCACTTTCTCTAAATCAAGCCTTCCTAATTCTAACCCATTAGAGTATTTAGTACATAGGCGTATAACCTGAAAAGGTAGCAAGAAGCGGTGCTAAAAATAAAAAATAAAAAATATCCCATTTCCCTGAAATGACATTAATAAGGAAACAAATCCCATTTCCCTGAAATGACATTAATCAAGAAACATATCCCATGAAATAGAAATACAAAACTAGCTACTATACAAATTATCAAGTAATATATATCATTGAAACAGAACTTTTGAATACTGCTTTATATTTGACCAAAAAATTAGTTATCTGGTTGTTGCAAACAACCACAAACATAAACAGCTGAATAACTGTGTGAATCATATCAGTGGGGACAAAGACCAATTGATGGGCTCATTTAGTTTGGTTTGACAGTGACAGGTAGTTCAAAGTTCAAATATCAGTTGTGTGTACTGAGGGTGGTTTTCCTTAAATTATTTACCACTCACACTTCAAGAAAATGTGGGTACATTAATTATAAATTCTACCTTTCTCATCACACCCTTACTAACGATATCCCTAATGGATAGGAATACACTATTTAAATAAGGCTGTAGTAAATCCACTTTAAAACATAAACGCTTAAAATAAATATTAAAAGTTTAATATTTTACGCTTTTTTTCTTCTATTTGAAAGATATACAATTATTGTTTGTATGGTGGAGTAAGAAAAATAAATCTTAAACGTACAATGTATAATACATAGTTTTAAAATCTGTATTTTAAAGGTACCTACTACTTTAAAGAAAATATCTGCACCCTAGTGTATTTCGTATTGTAATGGTGGGTCTGAAGCTTCAAAATCACTTAAACACCCCTATATTATTTTAACAATTTCTGTTGTAACCCACTACTTTATTTTTTTATGACGCTTTATCATTGTTTTTATGTATTTATTTTGATGTCTAAACTTAATTAAATTGTGTTAAACACAGTTTAAAATGAGTTCATTTAACATTTTTTATGAAGTGTTTAGGATTATTAAATTTTAAATGTAAGGTCTATAATCCATTATAAACATAAAAAATACCTTTCACCTACATTTTGACTTAAAACACATACTAAAATAATAAAATACTTCTTAAATAACGTTTAACTTTCTTGAAGTCTACACATATTCTCAGTGCTAATGTGCTCCTTAAGATTGAAACTAGAAGGTTAAATACTGAGGATTTTATTGCCATTAAGGGAAGATGGAAAAAGGTAATTTATTGAATAGTTTCTTCAATTATTAAGTAATAAATGCGCCAATGAGCATGCAAATGAAAATGCTAGTTTCGTCTAGTTTTGTTTGCCAATTATGGAGAGATCTGGGATTAAAACCTGTCCTGGTTACAGAGATATTTTCATAAATTGTATTTTACTTTGTCTACTAGAACATGCAGAAACATTTTCGCTTAATTCTGCATTAATTTCAAAGAGGCGGCACACAAAATAAAGGATTTATTTTCTTGCACTACCTGTCAAAGATAGTCAAATATTTACACTACTAAATCAGGGATGTGGAGAGAAGCATTTATTAGTACGCCTTGTCACAAATAAACTATATATATATATTAATAAATTAAACTTATGCCTTTGTCTCTATTCCAATCCTTAGTTTCAAAATCTAGATAATGTGCGATAGTACTGAAATCCTTTATTTTACTACATAGTATTACACGTATAATCCCTTATAACTTATTTAGCTACACTTTGCTAGACGTGGCCACGTGATACAAGGCATTTAACTTGTATAGCACAGGGCCAACAATGACGAGGAGATCATGTTCAAATATCGGAAGGGTGCAATAAAGTGATCATTTATCGCATGTGGTTTATCGTGTGGTGTTACCATGCCTAACTCCACTCAAATGTGATAATAATATTAAGCTTGGTCAGATTTTAAGACGTTGTGCAAATCTCACCAAAACTGGTTGTCAGACGCATTAATTAAATTAGAACGTGGCACCATTAAATGTATGATTCCCTTAAATTTATAATGTTAAAATTTATTTTTATATAATTTACGTAGGTCAACGAATGTATATTTAATATTGTGACAGCGTTTCTGAATTCATTAAAAGACCCCAGGGTCTTTAAAAAAATAGTGTTGAGCTGTACATTTTTGCAAAAATCACAACAAGAATTAAATGTCGCTGGGCTATACAACAAACAACCTTTTATTTTAATTAGCAAGAAACTCTACTTGGACGATTATTTTCCTAGGTACAACAAATAGTGTTAGTTTATTTAGAAAATATTACGTCAAAACCTGCTTCGATATTCACATGGTCTAACGCGCTACTCTCGCAATGGACTGGACTACCGATGATGGTGAGATCAAGGTTATAATCTCGGTCGGGTGCACTGAGGGTGGTTTTTCAAAATGGTTTTCCACTCTCTCTTTACTCAAATGCGGGTACGCTTCCTAAAAATATAACTTTTATAATCCTTAAAACCGTTAGCGTAATTAGTATATAAGCGTATAACCAAACGAATAGTAAAATGCGGCGCTAAAATAATAATCATATGTTAAAAGTTTAATAACCAAGTCCACATATACCACGGATTTTAAAGAAAGCCAATCATAACATTCATAAGCCGATCATGGTGACATTATAGCTCTAGACTTAGGGCACCGGCTTTGTCATTTTTTAGACACCAAAGCATTTCTTTGTTTTATGAGCGGCTGTTCGGGGATTGGGGGCTTATATCAGCTTGAGAAGACACACACACACACACACTTGTGGAATGGTTGTCACCCTCTCAACAAAATGCAAATCGTCAGTCGACCCTTCTATAAAGAGGAAGAATAAAAGACCACATCCTAACAAGGAGAATTTACGTATATAAAAGGGACTAGAAACTTTTTAATTGGAAATCGATTTACAGGAAAACAAAACCTTCTTTGAGAGAATTAGAAAAAACTTCTATCAGTATAATTATCAACTTCTCTATACAAACTACTACATAGACCAGAATATAAGCTATATCCAGAACTGCTATATATAAACTACTACCTGGACTAGAATTTAATTTATTATATTCAGAATTGCTCAATACAAACAATTCTTTAAACTAGGATACATGTTATTAAATTCATAACTGTTCTAAACAAACTACTACCTGACCTAGGAAATAATCTATAATATTCAAAATTTCACAAATAAACTACGATATGGACTATAATTTAAACTATTTTGTTCATAACTACACAGCACAAACTTGTATCTATTACGAAGCCACAATCCTACATCTACATTTAAATCTATCAGAAGCATTATGCGATAGTCCAATGATCTTTGTTAGAGCTGAGTAGGAAGGGTAGGTATTCCTGGTGGGGGTGTAACCTGGTTAGAGGTATACACAGTTACACTCTCCCCGTCATACATAATAAACTCCCCTAAGGGACTTAGTGACATGCTACCAGTGGCTCAACGTAGAGTACCTTGGGCTGCTGGGGGTTATTCGGCCAATATACACTCCTCGCCACTTGCATGCGCATAATGCCACTGTAATGCGACACGCTGCTTTGCTTATGCATCAATTAGTAGCAGGGCCATGACGAGTGTAAATAGAAACTATTGGATTTTCTTAGTGGAAGGATTTTGAAACATATATCTGTGTGCCTTAAGAACGTGACCAATATTTTAGATTATTTCATTAGTACGCCAAGAACACTGGCTCTTTAATTGCACAGTCTAAGGCAGAGGTTATCAATGGGGTGCCACGAAATTTTAAACGCTGTGTTATTGTTCATACTAAAATAAATAAAAGTAATTTAATTCGATAACAATGTCTGTAAAGAGCTAAGGGAAAAAGTTCGATATCTTTAAGATATATATTTTACATAGAATTTAATGGCTTCCAATCATAGGTAATTGATGAGAAACTTGAACGAGTCGTTATTTACACTAAAGTTTAATTCGTGGTAAAAAAGAAGACAAACAAACACACATTTCCTTTTCATCTGAGAAAGGTATTTCTATGCATGTGCATGCGCGAGTCAACATGTGTGCTGCCAGTTTGTACTTCAGTGTGCCACGAGATCTCACGACATAGAATAGTGTGCCGTGAGCAGAAACAGGCTGAAAACCACTAAGCTAAGGGATGAAGATAAGGATATTCATTTTATAGGAAGTGCACCTATGTTAGCGTGGTTGGGAAAAGCAACGGGGATAAAAATCAAGTGTGGAAAACAAACCTTGGTGCATTCAGCCAAGATTCGAACCCCAGCTTCCCTGTCAATAGTGATCTTGTTCAATGTGGGTCTCATGTTCTAAACATTGTGACCACTCGTGTGGGTTAACTATTTTTTTATTTAAAAAAATTCAATTGGTTCAGTGGTTCTCATACTCGATTTACAATGTATTTAGCTTTTCAACTTAAAACGAGCTCCTAACTTCACCCAAAGTGGTTGCCGAGAGATATATTAATTGTATCTTGACCAAATTTGCCTTTCATTGCATATATTTACAATTAGTTGAATAATATTGTTTTCTAAAATTCAAAACTATAAGAAGGTTACTTTTTAAATATTTTTTTCTATGTAATATTTTTGCTAGCTGCTTAGTTAAAAGCTAAATAATTTAGGTTATTTGGCAGTGTCTTGTAATTTGGAATTATGATTTGGTTGATAATGATTATATCATAATAACTTATTTTTGTGTGAGAATTATTACCAAAATTAATAAAAATCCAAATTATAAAAATCAAGGTAACATAATTTACAAAGGAATCAATTAAATACTCACTGTTTGTGTTTTAAATTCATGAGCCATACAATTTTACTTTCTCCCGAAGTTGCCCCAGGTTATACAACAAAAATGTTTATTTTATGCTTTTCTCCCTGCGAAAGATGTTTTGTGTGAAATAACATTAATATTATTTGTAATGCATGTTTAGGAATTCTCTTTAAGTAATATTATTTCTGAAACAATATTGAGGAATCATCTAAAGGATGTGAAATAAAAAAAAATTTCAACTTTTTATTCTTAGTCTTCGTTATTATTAGTCTCGAAGTAATTGATTAAAATCTAAGTAATATTCTGATTTTATATAATCACGTGAATATCATTAGTTAAATTTGCTAATATGCAACTGTAAATTAATTAAACATAAATAGCTTGGCAATTATGTTGTTTGACTATTATTGTAATTTGTTTTCTTTCGTGCAAATTATATGTAAACACTCCATGTTAAACCTTACATTTGGAATAAACTTGATTCTATAAATACTTGTAAAATTCAAATATGTTGAAATCATTTATTAAAAAGTTGATTTAGTAAAAAAAAATTGCTATTTTCATATTCTAAGTTTGTTTTTTAATTCTATTTTCATATTCTCAGTTTGTTTTTAAATTATATTTTCATATTTGATCATCCACATTAAAAACACTACGTACATACTAAAATAAACAATCTACTTTTTCTTACCAATTAGTTAGTTTATTATTTAACTATACACAGCACAAAAGACAACGTAAATATCAAATACAAATTTAGATATGGCTCAATGTTGAAATAACTTAATAATTACTAGCCATCCATAGTACAAAATACAATATAAATGCCAAAATAAAATTTTTACTGTCGTGTATTATTTAATAAACTTAAAAATTAATAATTCACAATTAAAATACAAACTAAATACATAGATAAAACTACAACCATCACTCATTATTTAATAAACTATTTTAAGCCTCCTGTAATATTTATCTGTGATGGCCTTACAGTATATCCCAACAGTTTTGTGAGTTTTAAAACAATGTATCCATCAAGTCTGTTTGTGTATTTATTATAAATGAAGTATTATCACTCACACCCACGCCGGCAAACAAATAACATTGAATCCATTTCACACCGGGAGGCCAAGAACAATCGCAACATAAGCCTTCTACAGTCCTTGTGGGTAACAAAAGAAAGATACCCTTTAGGTCCATACACTGCGTGGTAGCGGCAGTAATACTGTTTTTTTTTCTGGCTCTGTCCTTGTATTGTAAAGACTAGAACAATTAACTCACAAGAATAATCCATCACTGCTTGTACTAATGAGACCCCCTTTGCCATAATTCGCTTCCCCTTACAGTTACGTTTCAATGGTGAACAATAATGTGCTTAGGACAGTAAGAGGAGGGAGTTGGAGGGAGTTGGACGGAGTAGTTGAAAATATCATAATAGGTACTTCGGTTAAAAAACGGTAAAATATTAGTTTGTAGATTTTGTGTAACACGGATACTTTCATTTCAAGCTGTATTACTAGGTTTGTTAGCACACCAATGGGCACGCAGACAAAGACGTCAGTCTTATCCAGTCGTTTTCTTTCTTTTTCCGACAAAGTAGAGCTTGGGTTTGAAATCCCAGGCGAGTGTTCTGAGGAGGTTCTTTATAAACCTCTCCTCACTACTCCTCCGTGAAAATGTAGCTACTCTTCCCTTAATAATTCTACTCTATACATCCCTGTCCTCTTTAGCTTAAATATGCGGTTGCCCCGGATAGCCAATAAAGGCACGCGGCACGGAAAAATGACAATAAAGTTTGGATCTGGCTATAGTCGTTAACACCCTCTCACCTGCTTCGGTGGACGTGTGGTCTAACGCGCCACACTCGGGTTGGACTATACTACTGAATACGGGGAGATCCGGGTTCTATTCTGATTGAGTGCACTCAGGGTGATTTTCTTAAATGGTTTTCCACTCTCCCTCCATGCAAATTCTGGTGAATTTCCTCTAAATTAAACCTTCCTAGTCCCTAACCCATTAGTGCATTAGTGCATAGGCGTATAATCCAAACATGTAATAAGAAGCGGTGCTAAAAACACCCTATCTCTAAACAAATGGCAATTTAGATACTATATGCAAAACCTGATTTTTATAGAAAGCCCTATTTTGACCAACAACTTTGATTGAAAGTTATTGAAATTTGGGCATTGTACAAATATTTTAATTGGCTTGTCGATTGAAAAGTTCATTTTAAAAGGTATCAAAAACTTCCAATAATATGTTGTTAATTTTATCTTTTTAGCATGTCGCCTTTCTTTATGCTAATGTTTTATGTATGATGAAGGTAGGTCTATTATTTATAGAAAGTATACCCCTATTTGCTTGGAGGGAGTAATGAAAACCCTCAGTACAACCCTAATGAGATTTGAACCTCTATCTCTCCGTAATCGGCAGTCGAGTCTGTTGCTAGAATAGAGAATGAGAATACGGTCACCGAAGCTGGTAGATAATAATTACTTAAAGATAGCTGTATAAGTTATTTTTAAATTATCAACTAAACGGACCAAGAATTTAAACACAAGTTGTTATATTTCTACTCCCGCCACTGTGGCAACATGAGATTACAGTTTTCAGATAGCGAGCAACCTATGACAATTCAACTCAACTCTTTTTTTCTTTTTTTTTAATTCAAATTCAGATAACCTTTTAAATGGCTATTTTTAGCCACCACAATAAAAATAATCATGGGAAATATCCCACAGCTGCATTATGTATACACGTGCACTGCGTCTTACTATCTGTTTGAGTTAGTCGTATTTAATACACTTATATATAGAGGACTAAAAAGTTATGATTTTTATAAAATGAACAAATATTTTCATGGAGAGAAAGTTAGATAGCATTCAGACAAAAAAAATACCTTAATACACTTGCTCGGGATTTGAATTAAGACCAAATCTGATTATATGAGATCTACCTTTGGTTAATGTGCCACCGGTGCTGATATGTTTAATACAGCTTAACCGTTCGTCTCACATATGAGTTTCATAGGTTATATCTGTTTTAATACCTAAGTCCCCAGCATTCACCCTGCTTGCAATAAATAAACTTGATTCATTCATTTATCATGGATTTTAACATTTCTTTTGATTTCGTTTTTACCATACCTTTTACACTTTGAATGAGAGAGGATCCAATATCCCAAATAAACATATTCAATAAATTAATCAAAACAACACTCATATGTGGGACCAAGGACTGAACGCAATAATCATACAGCCTAGTTTGCTTGTGATGGAAAGGTTGGGGCTCAAATTCCTTCTAGGAAAACCGAGGGTGTTTTATTTATTATTTAGTTTATCACACACTCTCCAAAAAAATGTGGGAGTATTCTTTAACAGCTATATCTCCCTCGTTCCATTATACTTTATAAATCAAATTAGCCAAAATGGGTAGTATAAAACGTGGTACAAAAAATTATTTAATATAATAAATTAAACCGAATCCTTTTCTCTAAAATCCCTCTTGAACAAAAATAGAGTAAAATATATAGACAAATGAGGCTGAGTAGATAATTACTATGTCAATACTCTCCTATTGATATGGCAAGCCTCACAATAAAACTTGACGATCATCTTCCATGTTCACAATATTTATTAATACTCTTGTTGGGAGTTTTTTTAATTCACCCCGGTGACTAGTTCATTACTTTGCTCATAGAAGACTCAACAAAACAACACTATATAAACACGAAGTGGTATAGTAACATGCCAGTGTGTTTGTAAAACTTGCACGACACATTTCGTGAATATGATTCCGTTTTCAATAACATCTCATTAGGTTCGCATTCACGAATAAGTTCGAAATGTTTTGAGTAATTTTTGAGAATGATTAAATTTGTACTGTTACTCAATTATAACTTATTCTTGAAAGTGCAAACCCAGTTAAATTTGGTATATAAGTGCATCAATAGAAAACTGAGAGTCTGGTAAAGAGCTAGAGACTATTTATATCCAGAAACTATGGAGCTTGTGAAATGTATAATAGGAAGAAAATTTTGCTGAGCTTTCAACATGGACTTATTCTATTGGTAACACCCAGACTAATCTTCAACTATAAATATATATTCTTTCATCAGTTATCCAGTATTTATTTCAAACTTTCAGAAAATAATAATTAAATATCCTTATCTATCTCAAAATATCAACTTACCATTTATTCTATATAAAATATGAATAAAACAATTTTTTCGTCAACAATCCTAAAATGCTTTTGTTTGTTTTACTCAAAATTTAAATAATACCATACATTATATATTTTTTAATATGGTATTATATTCTTTATAATCCAAAATTAAGCCATGTTGTGAGATTTTGTTTTTGTTCATCATTTATTTTGTTCAAAAAAAAATATAATAAAATATACTCTTCTAGGGATTTCAATCAGACCATTGTTAAAGGCTATTGATAGCATCGTCAAGAAAGCGTTCCTGGGCAAACCTAGTGGTATCAAGTTTTAAAGGTCATCTATAGTGCTACCAACAATGTTATCCGAGGAAAATGTATTTTTTTATTCCTCTTAAGTGTAATACCTAGGAGTGTCCCCCACCAAATATAGTTCACACCACACACACACCCACACACACACACACCTATTTTACTATATATTTATATTATATTATCTATTGGTAGTTTTAGGAGCGACTGTACATTACCCTGTTTTATTATAATTTTATTAAAGGAAGTAGCCTTCCTTACCACTTGGCTACCAAAAAGTGAGTCATCCACCCTTACAGTTGTTATTAGCGTTCTTTGCCACCCTCCTCAACTCACCCCTCTTTCCTTTTAACGATCTTTGAGAAATTACACAAAGTCTTATAAGAACTATGGAGTGAGGTGCTTTATTACTGAAATGATTGACAGGTAGCATTTTCTTGCAACTTGGGGGCTCCTAATGATGGGTCAATCTACATGAAGGGTAGTAGAGTTGGGGTAAGGTTTAGTAGCAGCTCTATAGCTCGGGTAATGATGCTCCATACATACCTCTGAACTTTACTCTCTTAATTCAGTACTGAAGTAGTTAAATGTCAACTGTTACCGTGTGAACGACAAATCTAGTGAAATTAGTGAATATTGGTAAATCAGGTAGGCCTCCGGAAACTTCAACATATTCTGATACTAATGTAGGTATTATCTTTTAGTAATTTTTTGAAGGTAGATATGTATGTGCAGAAGGGATGCAGGATATCTCACATTAGTAAATTTAACAATGATATATTTCAAACGAAAGTGATGGAAGTTGTTTATGTTAAATTTTTTTTAATTTTAAAAAGTATGCCGAATTACTTTAAAATATACATTTGTACATACAAAAACTATTTTTGAAATGAATTTCAATTTTGTTGGTTGCATTACTTATTCATAAAACAACCAAAACAATGGCCTTGTGAATAAGCATAACATATTTCATAACAGCTAATATGTTGGTTCTTTCATGATATTTTCCCAATTATATTACAAGTGTATACATTGGTTTAAGTGTTAACATATTGGCCCTTGTGAATGGGATATCAGTGGTCCCAGGTTCAATTATATATCTCTTCAATGATCCACATATTTCAAACCTTAGGAGATATCTGCATTTTTAGGGGAGAGGGAAAAAAGAAAAGGAGAGAAAGTGCCTCAAATTGTTTGTGTCAGTCGTCACTTTTTTGCAACTGACTGGATTACCAGTGACGAGGGGATCATGGCTTTAATCTTGGCCCCGATTTATTGGGTAGGGGTTTTCTTCCACACAAGCTGTGGTACACTTACTCTAGTCCCTAAATTCATCTCTACCCCACACAAGCTGTGGTACACTTACTCTGGTCCCTAACTTCATCTCTACCCCACACAAGCTGGGGTACACTTACTCTGGTCCCTAACTTCATCTCTACCCCACACAAGCTGGGGTACACTTACTCTGGTCCCTAACTTCATCTCTACCCCACACGCGGCTAGCCCGTATGGTACTTGATTGCATGCGATTCACAAAAAAATATGTTTTAGGAATTGAAACTACTTATATCACTATTCACATTTACTTCTGTAGTTTTATTATATTAGTAGCTTCATGTTGAGTTAGACTGCCAACGACGGGGAGAGCAAGGTTCTAAACTCGCTTGGGTGAACTGGGGTGTGTGTGTTCTAAATGGGTTTCCACTCTCCCTTAACGCGAGTGCGGGCTCACTTCATCTTTATTTAATCTTCCCAATTCCTAGTACTAATTAGTACTTAGGCGTATAACCCCAACGGGTAGTAAGACGCGGTGATGGATAAAATAAATTTTAGCACACAAGTGTGTAGCCAACTGATTAAATATATTGTTTTATTTGTTTGTTCCAGGTACGTATCTGTATGAAAGCTGATCTTGGGATGGTTATTCACTTTCCAGTGTGGTTCTTCAAACATGTAAGACGCATGTTCTAATTTAAATTTTGTAAAGTTTTTAACGTTGATCGTGTATTGGATTTTATAAGTGTGAGTAAAAAAAATCAATAGTTAATTATCTGACAAGTAAGTGATAAATATCATAATTATGGTGAATTTTGTTATAAAAGCGTATCAATGTTCGCGTAGGCCAAATACCAAGATCAATAAGTCCAAATTGTTAAGCAAGGTTGGTTTTTGAGTCCCAGATAGTTGTACTTAGGATAGTTCATATTTTAACTAATAGTTAACCACTCTTCTTCAATGCAGTAATTTTTTTTATAAACTCAACCTTCCTCATTACCACTCCACTAGTGCAATTAATATATATTAGTTGTTCAAAAGAGCCACGTAGCATTTTAATAGAGTCGACATTGTTTATCCTGTAAAGGCCCCAAAATACCAGTATCAGTGATTGTACAAGCAGCGTGAAACATCGCTATTAGCTCGTCAATATCCATGGGAGAATATGGGTATAAAACTTATTTCAAGCGTCTGATAAGTAATGGATGGATGGCAGCTTCATTTCAAAAAGTTAAAAATACCTAATTTGCACAATTTTTGAAGTTGTAGAGACTGCTTATACTATACTACATATAAATGGTATTAAATAAATGTAAACATCTATATAAATATATATATTAGACCAAGTAATTGCTGTGATTACAGCTTATTTTCAGTTTTTTAAAAAGCCGTAATAAAATATATGTAAAATAAAAAGGTAACAAACTCTTAAATTATTAATTTATTTAATTATGTATTCAGTTTAGAGTTTTTTATATCAAACTGGCAATACCAAACTTATTTATTAACGTATTTTGGAATAATTATTTTAAAACAAAGAAATGTTTCTGTGACAATATCCAATATTCAGACGATAAACTTAGGATAGTAAGAATAACAATTTTGTCTTAAAATGTTGTATGTGTTTTTGTTTTACGTGATGTAATCTTTGACCAACACAAAGTTTGAGCTCTCATAAATAATAAAACGATCCCACAGTGAACTAAAGTTTGCCTGCAATATGAACAACATAATATCTAATTATAGAATACGCCCCGTGGCAGTCATTGTAACCACAAGCGGTCATAACATAGACAGCACCAACCAAAACTGCTAATGGGTTCTATGATTGAACTAAAATGTTTGAAGAGCTTTTCACTCACATATTTATCTCAACCATTTTTCACGTCATTAAAATTATTCGAGCGTTATTAATTAAACGTACTTTCATGTGTAATTATAAATAAAAATAATTACTTAAAATATGTTTCTAAGCCAAGCGTTTTTTGTATCATAACTAGCATGTTCAATTTACCACCACAATTCCGTCCTTAAAAAAAGTCCATAAACTTCATGTATCTAATATATATATATATATATATAGTTTGTATATGTTTAATACAATATATTATAAACTGAGAATATATTATCTCGTTGATACGGCTCCGCTTCGTTATGTCAGAAACTAAATGTGGGTTGAATGGGGGGAGGGGGTAGTAAGAGGAATGATTATATAGAGTGGGTGTTATGCAAATATGGCTAGGGAGCTACGAGATAATGAGGGTGGAGCGGTGCTAGGAATCCTGATAAAGTTAAAATAAACAGATTGTGCCTATTTCCTCTTGTTTTGTTGAAGCACATCCTGGGAAATTTGACCATGTATAGCAAATGAAAGCAGTGGCCTCTGTATCGACCACCAGGAGTAGCACTAGTAGCAGTCGCCAGGAAAGTGAGGTGTATGATGACTTCTATCACCCCATCCTCCACCCCCACCCCAAGGGGCCGCGTGTAGTGTTAGTAACACGTGACCTATGGATCGTGTACCGGGCTGTCAGGACTACCCTCCTTGCGTTACTATTGAATTGAGTGACAGGGCGTGGCACTCTCTCAATCTATCTCTTCATGCTGTATCCTTTAATAATCTATCTTTTTTACGTTCTTCTTGTTCTCCCTTTCTGTTCCCTCTTTATTTCTTCTCGTTCTCTCTATTTTTCCCCTTTTTACCTTTCTCTTTGTGGCTAATTTCTTTCCCCCTCTCTGTATTCTTTCTCTTTCTTTATATATTTTCATGCTCTTTCTTTATTGTCTTCTATTTTCGTGGTCAGTTATCCTGATCTCCGTGCTCTTTATCTTTGTATACTCATTCTATTCTACATCCCCTGTGCTCACTTTATCTCCACCATTTTCTCTTTATTGATCTCGCTAAACTTGCTCTATGTTACTCTCTTTGTGCTTACTTACTTTCTTGATCAATCTTTGTACTTACTCTCACTTTTTTATTTATATCACATATCACTATTCTTCACCCTCGTTTTCCCTTACAATATTTTATAAGTGTAATTTTTTCTTTCTCTTTACTCGTTATTGCTGTTCCTCCAATTATTTGCCTTCTATAGTTCTCTTAGCTCTCTTTCTATTCATTCTCATCTTTTCTTGAAATTTATTTGTTCTCTCTTTATTCCACTATTTATGACCTTGATTTATATTCCCCTAATATATTTTCATAATCTCTGTCTTTTAAATCCTCCCCCATTTTTCATTATTTTAGCTGTTTGAAATGGAGCCATTCTTGATATCTACAGTAGCCTCATGGCTTCTTTGATGCTGAGTGACAGCTCACAGCTGACAACTAACGGCTTTGAAAAGCTACCAGAACAAATTATGTATCCCTACGTTGAACC
Source organism: Timema californicum (assembly GCA_902141385.1). NCBI lineage: Eukaryota > Metazoa > Arthropoda > Insecta > Phasmatodea > Timematidae > Timema > Timema californicum. The sequence continues at coordinate 570,025 of CABFOW010000002.1, read as the reverse complement.
ATATAATCTACTAAAAACATGTGTTTAGCAGCTGTCACTTCTAACAGTCAAAATTTAAGTGTATACCTAAATGTTGACTGTCAGAAATCAGCTGTGAGCTGTCAGTCAGCACCAAAGAAGTCACGGGGCTTCTGTAATAATCCACGATTTAACGTTAAGTCAACATTTGTCTCTTAGAAGCCATGTTACAATTTTTAGTCAATATTGAGCCATAATAACCAATTTTACAACTTTTAAAGATAATTGGTTTTTAATAAGCTAGGATACAACCTTATCCAATGTTATAACAAAATATGATTACATTTTTAGCCAATAGTAATCTTTAATAAGCCATGATACCAATTTTAGTCAATATTGGTCTCCAATTAGAGATGATAAAACTTTGAGAAACTATTGAAATTTTAAGAAACCAATTTCTTGTAATGAAAAGAGCTCACTGAAATGACACAATTTATCTCCACTAGTTATCTTTTAAAACAATTTAATAAGCTCACATATTTCTGTGGAAAAACGCCAACTTCTTATTTTATTATAACAAGGCTTAGAGCCAATATAGTAATTATTTGACCTACGAAAATTTGTTATTGAGGGGAATTTAAGAAACTGAACGTGCACTGGGCTGGAGATAGTATTCCGATATGATATATCTTAATTATCATATCCAGTGCGGCAGGATGTTATTAGTGCTCTCTCTGCCTCTATAGACAGAGGTAGGTAAACTGTCAGTACGTCCAGAATCCTACAGGGTGACAACGCCGTGAAATAGCTCCGCTATGGATCTTGTGATACATGTATGATGTGCAAGTAGTATAGCTAACCGTTTTAAGGCGACATCAGTATATGGGACGTGCTCTGTCGATTTCCTTACTGTGTGTTTATTATTTTTCAAAAAACATGGTCATGTTTCTTTCCTCTATTAAAACTAAGCCTATATAATTATAATCAGTTGAGTCCCCTGGTAAATTTACAGAACTATCTAGAGGATTACAAAAGATGGAACTCACCCACACCGATGGTCACAAGGTCAGGTTAAAGTATACCAGATTGTTGTTGAATTAGATATAACGGCTGGGTGAAAGGGGGAATGGCTTTCTCTAAATAACCATATTTCACTCATCAACTCTCTAGGCTAATGTGGGTGCAATTATTCTTCCAAGAGGCCCTTCACCTCTTAACCCCTTAAGCCTTGTACGCACTTGGAAACGTCTCTAGATGTTACCGAAATGTTTCCTGTTGCTCACAAACACAGTGAAACAGTTTGTTTTGTGCTTAGCTATGAACTGCTCAAGAAGACAGAGAAAAAGATAACGATGGTGGGTTCGTAAAGTGCTTCAGAATGGTTCATACTAAGCAAATAAGTTAATGACAGAACTGAAGCTCAAAGATGGCAGTAGTTTCAGGAAATTTATTTGCAAGTCTCCTACAAATTTTGAAGTTATTTTACAAAAGATTGGTACCAGGGGAAAAACAATTTTCCTAGTTCATATTGTTTGCTGTCGACAATGTTGTAAGCACATACATACTTGTAAATTTTGTTTCTTTTAACCCTTTGGAAATGGATGACATGTAACCTTGTTGTCTCTTCGGGAAACACAAAGGAAACACAAAATAAATTGTTTGCAAATTGTTTGTAAATTGATGGTGTTTTAATTCTTGTTCAACTCTCGCTCTTCTCCTCAAGCAAGTGAGTAAACAGTCCCATTAAATTATACCGCCTTCATCCCTAGCCCATAATTTTAAATATTCAGATAGTGAAAAGGGATTGTAAGGTGGGGTACATAGTTTTTTTAAAACTAAAATAACAATGTTAAAGGTAAAAAACATTTAAAAAGTATAATATGATATGATATTAGGGATATTATATATTTGGAATGTAATTTTTATTTAGAAAAAAAGTCTCACCTCTAGGTGCTCACACATATCTCTTTCTACATTTGAAGTTTTGTATTTTGTCAGAACATAAACATAGGTAAAGTATTAGCTATTTTTGTATAATAGTTGGTAAAATGACCACCTCTGTGATCCAGTGATCAGAATTCCTGGCCATATATATAAAGATCCCCAGTTCAAGCCCCAGCACTTTCAGTTTATTTATGTGAAGCAGTGTGTCTGTAACGGGTCCAACTCAGCATCGTGAGGACAAATGTGGGGCTACTTGAATAAAGTAGTGGCTTCAATCAAAAGAAAATTATATTAATAACCGAAGGGTTCATTGTACTAGCTACACGAAACCCTCTCTCTACGGAAATTTGCACCATCTTCGCTATCAAAGTGTGTATGTTTGGTTGGTATGGCTCGATTGTGGGCTTACACCATGGAGCTTGAAATTATTAAAATAGTTGTGATAAATCAGGTTATGGAGTTATAGACATGTTTATAATACAAATAATTAACAATGTTATTTTTACTCTGCTTGGTACCTTATTTTCCTTCCGGACTATTCATACATTTTACAATAATATAGTATGGATGAAGAAGGTAGTATAAACCGAAAGTGTACTCTTAGTCTTGAGATAGTTTTCTTAGGTATAAACAATAGACTTGGTACTATTAAAATGATCTCCCGTTACTTCTCAACGAAAATTCTGGTACATTGTGTCTAAAGTATACCCTATTCACTTCTACTATATTTTCGTAAAATATTCAGAGTGCTTTAATGGGTTGTAAGACGTGAAACAAACAAATAAAATGTAAGAAATCAAAGTTATACAATTAGGTATATTAAATGAAAGGCAAAGTTTGGGGGATTAAATATTATAGTAAGTTAATCAGACGTAACTGTGTTATATTAAAAACAATTGTAAAATTATACCTGGTTATGGGAATCGAACCCGAGAATTTTGGCTTAGTGCGTCAATGTTTTACCACTGAACTATCCAGCAATTTCTCTGCGATTAGGGTTATTTTTTACTCATATTTTAAGGCAAAGTCTGTGATGAACGTGTGGATATTGTCGGCTACTAAGAACTATGGTTGATATCACAGTCACTGGCAACTCGGTTGTGGCTTTATGCCGCCAGTAGGACAAATATGTTGCACATTACTGACGGAAAGGAACTAAATAAGCGCTCACTAAGTCAAGGAAACGTGATGTGTAGGGTGTATTTTAAGGGTACGCATCAGTTGTTAATTTAAAACATATATACATTCCATTCCATATATTCTATTTAACACTATGATTATTAACGGCTTCATATGCATTTACTTAGAAAGAAAATCTTAAAATTAGAGTTATAAATTATATGTAGAAACTCACACCTAACTTCACACAGTTGAAATTCTAATATTTGCCTTCACTGTAAATCTCGTATATTGATAACCCTCGCAGTACACTAGACTGCTGATGACGGGGAGATCATGTCTCTTATCTCAGTCAGGAGTAATGAAGATGGTTTTCCTAAATGGTTTTTCACTCTCGCTCTCTCTTTCTCTCTCCACGCAAATGTAGATATGCTTCCTCTAAATTCAACCTTCCCAATACCTAAGCCATTAGCATAGTTTAAACATAAGCGTATAGCCTAAATAGCTAGTAAGCTGCAGTACTAAAAGCAAATTGGTTTATTTTTTTTAGAAACCTCTCGGTTGGAATTGAATCTTGACCTTCTGTGTTAACATCTAGGATTACAAACCCTTGTGTTATCGTTAAATATTAGACCTAACATATCCAAAGCTCTAACAAACATTGAGCTTTTAATCCTAGTGAAACATTTTGAATTAATATCATTCAGAGAGAAAGCATGTAGCTCGGATTTTATAATATACCAGATTTTAAGACTTCCTATGATGTCAATATTACCAACCTATCAAAACTGAAACTTAATTTTTAGATATATGAAAGGCTTGGTTTTGCTATTTTGGGCTAGCTTGCTATATAATATATTTACTACACTCACAAACATTTATAAACCTAACCAAAATTGATAAATATTACTTTTAGTCAAACGTCAACAAAATATATTTGCCAAAAGAAAAACACTATTTACCATGTCATGTGAATACAAACTAGGTGATCGCTAATATTTCCTAAAATATATATTTTTATTTAAATTTGAAATAACCCTCTTTGGTGGCCACATGTTGAAAGGCATCACTCGCAATATATTGGACTGCCGATTAGGGTTCGAATCCCGGTTGGTTGACTTAGAGGTGGTTTTTCCTAGATAGTTTTACACTATACCTCCACACTCCCTTTAAAATTAAACCTTCCTGATCCCTAACACATTATCGTGGTTAGTAAACAGACGTATAGCCAATGGGATTTAAAACATATTTCTCATTAAGGTTTGGAGTTTTAGTGTTAACACGTCAAATACACACACAAACCAACATTCAAACATTAATTATATTTATAATGATATGTCACTTTTCACTCACAATGATGTATTTTAATTAAAGTAGTAATCGGAAAGTATGGATACATATCAAGGCGATGCAAATGTAAGCTAAAATTAAATACATTTGTTTAACGTAGTCTGTAAAATTGTCTTTGACCAAAGAAAACATTTTTGTAACTAATATGAAAAAAATCAACCAAATCATAAACACAGGTCAATGTATTATAAACTGGAATTTATCTTTGAATTTGATATTGGAATTTATATCTTAAGATCTCCTTGCTTTTGAAATGCAAATAACATGTTGAATAGTAAAGTTAATTAAATACTCTACGTTTTTATTTTCTATCAGTTTTCAAGTTGAAAATTTTTCGCATCTCTTGAGTAGTTAATTTATAATTTCACCAAATTTCAGCTTTCTATCGCATTATGAGGTACTAAAAATTCTCTGGACATAATTATATACATAGATCCATACATACATACATACATACATACATACATACATACATACATACATACATACATACATACATACATACATACATA